>JAVQJF010040408.1:0-86602 GCA_036023855.1 Gadopsis marmoratus | reverse complement strand
TAACAAAATTGAAGATATCCTGATCAAAGATATCTGTCAATGGCATGAGTTCTGTGAAAGAAAAAACTAATGATGGCTGATGGAGGCCAGCATGGCAACTGTGTCCCCATCGGTGTGTGAATGGGAATGTTTCCCCCGCGACCCTTCAGGATAAGCGGTATAGAGAATGAATGATCACATCTACTGTAAATTCTAGTATCGGTCAGGCACTATCGCAATTATTTTTAAAGAATAATCAAGTGACCATTTGATGAAGAAATAATCGTTAAATGCAGATCTACAGATAACCTCAGGTTAGTTTCTTTTTATGTTAAATGATTACACCACCGTTGGCTGATTTATGTGATAATGATGATGAAACCAGGTTGGATTCAAACAAAAACAAATACAGGAATCTGTCTGCATGATGAGCTCAGGGAGGCCGAGAGGTTACAAGCTTTAAGTCAACAGTTGGAAGTTGGCGGCGGCCTCTCGACAGTTCGGTGCTCGTCTTCCTCACATGTCCGTCAGCCTAACCTGCCCCACCAGACGCCAGCGCTGCTGATTGATGGTACCATGGAAAACTGAAAACCATTCTTCTCAGTGACAGAATCAACATTCGCGAATAACAGAGTCATGCAAGTCTAAGTACACACGGCCGGTACAGTGAAACTGCGAATGGCTCATTAAATCAGTTATCAGTTATCGCCATTTATCACACTCGGCTAGCAGCTTCTCACATTGCCGGAGACGTTTCTCAACACTGCTGTTGATACCGCGCTAATGATGATAATAAGGAGGAGTAATTATGATCTTAACTACAATCCTATAGCAGCCCAAGGGCAAGGAGTGACACTCTAATTGATACTTTGTAGGCCCTTTGAAGGATCATGAGACACTAAAAAAAAAAAATCAATTTAAACAGAGAATATCTAAAAATTTCCACTGCAGTTAAAATGGAAAAGGTGAGAGGCAAAGCGGCCGAGGCTGCGTGGCAGAGAGAAACAATGAACTAGTGCTGATAGTTTGATTAATGATCATTTCTTTCTATTTGCCACTCAAATATCTGGCAGCACCAAACTGCTGGACAGACACTCACCTCCTGATTCCTACTCTCAGGACATTCAGCAACAGCGCTATAAAGAGGGGCATGAAGTCTCATTTTTGGAGCTGTTCTTCATGGTTTGGCCTATACCCGTTAGTTAGTGATATATCAAACTAGAGCTGCAACAATTGGTTGACTGAAAGAAACTATTTTGATAATCAACTAAAGGTTTCAGTCATATTTAAAAGGCAAACATCTCAAACATCTGCTGCTTTTCTTTGTCATCTATGGCGGTAAATGAAGAGTCTTTGGGTTTTGGGCCCAAGCAATTTGAAGACGTCACTTGGGGCTCTGGGATACTTACATTTTATAGACTAAACGATTAATCAGTTAATAGTGAAAATAATGGGCAGACTAACTGATAATGAAAATAATCGTTAGGTGCAGCCATATTTTAAACAAATATTTCTTCCCTCCTTGTGTTCAGCCCTTTCCTGTTTCAACTGCACAATGCCCCCATGCACAAAGCAGCTCCATAAAGACATTTTATTTTCCAATCCAGTGTGGAAGAACTTGACTGGACTGCACACAGCACCAACCTCAAACCCACCCAACACATTTGGGATGAAGTGGAACACAGAGCATGAGTCAGGCCGTATGCTGCATCTCATATCGGAGTTACTGTAACTACAGTGTTTCCGACATGTAAATAGAGTTCAGGTCAACATCAAATATTAATGTATCTTACTTTTACAGCTTGAAGGCTGAGCACCAAACAAACACGGCCGCCTAATGTCAACCAAAGTCTGCCATTCCATATACTTGAACCCAAATATGACGTTACATGTCGACGGCCCACGGTATTTAACAGTTGTCTGATTATGTGAACGCTTGCATGGCTGTTTACATGGGAATGTTTCCTCTACCATTCACCCTATATGAAATCTTGTGTGAAGCCTGGAACAAGAAGGGCGGAGGCTGTTATAGAAGCAGATTTATGCCACGGATTTGGACTGACATGTTCAACAATCACATATGGGTGTAATGTTTGGGTGTCTGCATACCTTTAGCCGTGTAGTGTCATCATGTATTTTATGTACTCTTGTGAGTATTATCACGTAGCTACTTATCTGTTTGTTTGTTTTGATATGCCTATAATTAAACAGCCTATAGTTTGAGCCGTATAACAGAGTTTAAGTACAGATCTTATGTGACCAAAACTAAAAAACATGGACTGATATTTAGCAGTAGCCTTTAGTGAATTTCCCATTGAATTTCACTGAGCTGTCAAACTGTCTCCTGTAGTGATTCATGGGAGAAAATTCTTTCCAATGTGCTCAGAAAAAAAAAAGAAAAGGTTTATGATGTGACATCCAAACACACGCAGCCAGACTCAACTCAACTAAGCTAATGAGTTAAAGTAGTGGGGGGGGTGTTTATCATTCAAAAGTAAAATTCTAATATCCTAAACTGCCCGAGAAGCCGTCACAAGACCCCAAAAACAAAGTGATGCCAACACTGCTGATGGATAGTTCACTGAGCAGCTGCGCTCGCCGATTATCGTCCCTGAACATCCCGCTCTGTCTCTCTCTGAGAATAAAGGCCTGTTTGTCTGGCTGACAGGAGACAAGGTAAGAGAGGCCCAACCCTTCATACAGGTATGACAGCCAGATTTAAAGCTTCAATTAAAAAACACACACAGGCAAAAGGCAGCAGCCTACACACACACACACACACACACACACACACGCACAAAGCAGCTACAATAAAAAATTTCTATTTAAATTTCAAAAATTCAAAGCTGTACAATAATGCTTTCATTAAGTCAACGAAAAATGTAAACAATTACACTCGTCTAGATTGGGAGCTAGTGTCTTAACTCATCTCGCTCTAACTGCCTCTCCTCTCCGTGTTTTTGCTCCTCAATCATAATTCCACGATGTGATCCAAACAGGTGAGATCATCGCTCATTACAGCAGGCTACAGTAAATAGATTGCAATCCTCAAATTACCCAACGCACACACGTTTGTATGCGGTGAACATGGAGTACACCCGCCCAACCACACACACACACACACACACACAGGTTCTTAACCAGAATAATAAAGGGAACGATGCCTTTTGGAACAATTACAGATTGTGACACTCTTAAAAAGGGAATTTGCAGATTGTGAAAGAACAATAACACTGCCCTTTGTTTTTTTCCAGGGGCCCTGCCTTTCAGCCCTAATTGGATTTGAACATCACATCATCATTTTCCTTTTCAAAACAGTTCGACATAATAGCTTGTGAGCGGCGCACAAGCGGGATGCGGCTGCAGGCCACGCTCTGGAAGAAAAACTCCAAACAAACAGCGGCATTACACAAACATGTGTACACAAACGGTGTGTGCGTGTGCGCGCATGAACACACAGCAGAGAGTTGGCTGCAGCAGTCGGGACTTGTGTTCACGGATTAGCAACAAATGTTTACTGTGAGCAATGAGCTTATTTCACTTAAGGAAGGTCTGAGTGAGGCTGCATCTCTTCACTGTGCGTCACGGCCAGCGTGGGTGTTTGGGGATAAGGGTGTAATTAAAACGGCTGCACAAGATGAGAGAAGGAGGAGACATTACGACTGATATCCTTCATTAAACTGATCACAATAAAGTCCAGGTGCATTTTGAAAGCCACCACTTGAGAAAACAGTGAAAACAGACAGATCTTTTCGTGCATCGTCACTAAGCCTTTCTGCTCGTGGGTATGTATACAGTGAGCAAACCTGCTCACAAAAATCCATTTGAACACATGATATTATGCCTATGTAAACACCACTATGTATGCACACTAAAGAAAAATACCAATATTTCTAAATCTCTCTGTCAACTGAGCTGTGTGTCTCTATGTTCATTGTGTAAACTCTTTTCGACTGAAAGGCATGAAGGTATTTTTGTCACAGGTGTGATTTACCCTCCCTTTACTGGAAGCGCCGCTAGCTACGCTAACTAATGCTAAATGAAAATAAATACCACGCAGCATGCGCATGACGCTTATATGCAACATAATCTGGAGAAATTTGACTTTTGGGTGCAGTTGCCACAATATTACAGCTGCTGCAGCAGGAGCACAAGAACCAAAACCAAACCCTCAACTGACTGGACGATTTAAATATTCTCTGCAGGACTTGTTATAGTCAAACTACAGGAAAACAAAAACTGATATCACACTGCAAACATTTTGAAACTAAACATTTTTAAAGTAAAATGTGCTCATTTTAATATCAAAGACAACCAAACATGCAGGCTGAAGGAGCGGGAAATATCTGCGATCGCTATTCAGTTAAAGGAAAGTTAAAATCTAATTCAGTAGTAAAGCTACCACTTCAAAAGACAACTGCTGCAGTTGTGTTTTTTTCAGACTTTGTTAAAACGATGTGCGATTATTACTTTTTTTCAATTTGTTAACCAATTATACTGACAAAGCGTTCACATACTGTATTCCTATCTGAATTTTACGCACGGTAGACAAGTGTACACTAGAGAGGCCTCACATAAATACCTGACCTGATATAGCAGCCAATAGCAGAATGGCAATATAAAGAGAAACATATGAACAAACAAAACAAAGAATGTATCGCTCAAAATGCCGACTGCACAAGTGGTGAGACGATGTTTTCTTTTACAACCTGATGATTTCATGACTGGTTGGTTTTATTTTGCTGCCTGTGAAGCACAATTTGAAAAGCGCTGCATAAATAAAGATCATTATTATTATTAATAATATTGTAAGTGTAAGAAAAATGAGTGGTATGCTGTGTAGACAGCAGGATATTCTTACAATATCAAAAGAAAGAGATGCCTGTTACATGGGAGAGTAATTAAAATGGTCACATAACTATTTCCACTGTAGTTTGTGTGACAACCTGAAGGATGATCTCCGACTGACAGTATCACCATGAAAAACATTATGTTGTTTGGACATAAAAATATGAGCGAGCAGTCTACCTTAAAATGTCATCTTAAGTATCTTGTTCAATGTGTTTATTAGTTGTTTTAAGGTCAAACTAGCAGATAAAATGGGTTAGTTATACTATTTATATAGCACTTGTCATACAGGGGGTGTAGCTCAAAGTGCTTTACAAGAGAGAGAAGAAAGAAAGGAGAAAAGATTCAATACAATTAAAAAAAAGCATAATAAAGGGGTTAAAACTGCACAATAAAACCACGCAAACAGGTAACAGAAATGAGAAACAGCAAATAGCAAAAGCATGTATGCCAGAGACAACAAAGTATTTGAAAAACACTAAAACAAAGATGGGATATGACCAATGTAATACGCTATCTCAAGAAACAAGAAAAGTAGAACAAAACCATATGTCAAACATAAAAACAGATAAAACCAGACAGAGGATGAGTGACAGTTAGTTAAAAGCAATGCTGAATAAATAAGTTTTCAATTGTCGTTTAAAAACATTCAGAGTTTGTATCTCTTACAGCCTTGGAGAGGGAGTTCCATAGTTTGGCTGCCAGTTTTCGAATTCCTGAGAGAGTTTATTAAAAGAGAATTTGCAGTTAGATTTAATGTTTTAAGTCAGATTCCTCGTGCGCCACGATGCCCGATCATTACCGTTTTTGCTGACTATGAAATCGGCTACTGCATCATAATCATGGAGATAAAACTCATCAGAGACCCTTACAAAGTGCACTTGAACAAGTCTCGCTTTTTAAACTTTTAAATAAAAAGCAGGCTCGTGAACTTTAACCAAAATACAGTGCATGTTGGGAAGCATGCCAATACGATAACAAGGTTTCTGCAAGTGAACAGTTAGTTTAACCTTAGCTCCATCATTCAGCTTTGCGAGACTCGATGTGATGAGAAGAAGCTCTGAATGTGATAACAACACAATTTAACTGGACCATTACATACAATACATTCAGCTAATGATAAAATATGAGTTTGCGTGATTCAGTTAATCGTACGGTGTAAGTGCTGTCCGTACATATTTTGTTGTCTGTCACTCCGAATGTTTCCAGTTGAGGTATGTTACGCATTTAGATATTTATAGATACAATAATGGGCTAAATAATACAGACTATAATTGTAGGTTAGTGTCTAATTATCAAGGATAACAACAAATCTTGTCATGCAGCTCTTCCACACACAGGCAGATTACTTGGAATTAGCTGATGAGGAATCTCTTTAAACTGTGACATGCCTTGTTCCCTGATCACACACCCAGCAGAGCTCCAGATAAATCATTACAGAACATCTCCCTGGAGGACATAGCAACGGGAAGATTGAGGAGTTTGATAAATATTTAGCGTAATCCCTGGATACCGTCTTCTCGCCACCGCTCTCCCCGCCCTCTACGCCGACAAACTAATTAAAACACACGATCCCAGTTTTGTGTGTTTATTGTGGTGAGCATCGTACCGACGAACACGCTACAGGCTACTGTTGAACCCTTGTAATAACAGAGGTAAAAAAAAAATTGATAAATTACATGCAGTACGACGGAGGAGGAGGAGGAAGAAAGTTAGGGAGGAAGAGCCTGAGATGATGAACCAGATGAAGAAAACAGTGATAATCCAACTACTTCTTATAATAGTTTCCTCACTGGCACCATCTTACTAGTTCTGAGAGCTTTTCTTCCTTCCCACTTTTTACTCATTTGGCTGAAAAAGCTGAGAAGTAGGCACTAACCAAAGAGCCCCCCTGTGATCCCTCTACCTAGAGAGGAGCTGCAATGTGACAGGCTGACCTGCAGAGGGCCTCATCCACACCTGGCGTCAGGAACAAATGCTCCAGTCACTGAAACACTAATAAACAAACAACCAGTCCCATCCTAACTCATAAGTAAGCATGTAGTTCTGTGTATTGTGAATTATGGTTTTAAGATTTCATTCCTCATTTTATAACGTCTATGTGTTTACATATTTTATCTCAAGGGTCATTTGCGATATTCTACATATCTCTTTTATTTTTGTTGTATTGCATCTTTGGTGTACCTCTGTACCGCTTTTGTCGGCTAAGTGTTGTATGTAAGTTGACTGCAGCCAAATGTCCTCGATTTCTTCAACTTATGGGGTTAATCAACTAATCATTTCAACTCAGGCATTTTTATATCAAGTAGAGCAAAAATTATTTTCGTTAGCGATTAAACCTGTCTGTCACTAGGCCACGGTGACATTTTTAAACGTGCTTATTTTTGTGATTATGTGTGTTTATTTTGCTCTTTTCTACATGTACAGCACTTTTGAGTGCAACTTTTATTGTTGCCGCCTTTATCAATGATCAAAAATGAGTTAACGGAAAACAAAATGTATTGCTTTTGATCATTTACGATGATGTGTAACAAAGAAATGCAGCAAATTGTCACATTTGAGACGGAACCCCTGAATATTTTATTCAGTTATCAATACTGACTGACTAATCTATTAATCTTTAAAGAACTCTGGATTACTGGTTTGTCTGTTTTGTTTTTTGATAATAAAAACAATACCTTAAACACCTGTGTACATTTGATTCCCCAGACCTGACTGGGGCCTGCTGCAGTTTAATATGACTACAGTCCTGACTGAAACCATCAGGGGACTCGTCCACAGCAGCTCACTGCTGCCATCTATAAATCACAGATGAAACTATATCCACACAGGTTATACTTTGGCTTCTGTTTGTCACAGGAACAAGACAGCTGATGTGGAATATTTGGGGTTTGATTTAAGATACAGATTTAGATGCAATCATATTTAGCTTTGTGATACTATTTATTGACTCAGTGTATTTACTTAACAAACCTCAAAAAGCCCCCCCACCCCACACACACACACAGCCCCTCCGTCCCTCTTATCCTTTCCCCAAACTGCATGTTTCCATGTGTTACAACCTTGCTGGAAAACAGAAACCGAACTGACTCATGAGTGGAGCAACACATCTGACCCACACAGTGTTCCCTGACTCTGAACAAGGAAAGTGCAGACTTGTTTCTCTTGGCACAGAAGAGGCTATTCTTAAGCTAAAGTTCACTTTCGACCCAGGCCAGGCCGACTGCCTCGTACGAAGGCCTAACCTTTCAAAACAGGGATCGGCCTGCTCCGAGAGCTATTCTGACCGCTGACTACCAGGCCACCAGTCCTGTTTCTGCTCATTCAATAGGCGGGACGCATGAGAAAATGTGTGCACAGAGATTAAACCGCATCTCCATGTGGCCAAAACCACCAGGACTCTGATCCTGAAAGGCAATTTTAAAACAATGGCAAACATGGCACCTTAAATACACACAAACCGCACACATGCAAATAATGAGTCCTAAGAGACAGAAAACACATACTTGAGTGAGGAATGCGCTAATTTGGGTCCAGGCGAGTCTTTAAGCCCAGCAAGATACACGCACACGCCGCTGCAAGTGTGCCACTGAGGGCTGATTGGACGGGAATAACGTAAACACCAATCAGAGAGCGAGTAAAGCCGGCCTGTCATCATTCACAGAGGGGTTTACAAAATCTTTGGCGATGTCCTGTGAAAACCAGGCTTCTTCTAAAATGTTCCTGGAACTAAGAAACACATCTTTTTTTGTATCACTGAACCTTTGGAGATATCCTAATCCCAGTTTCTACTTGACAAATTAGGAAAATAAGTCTTGTTTTACACTTCTTGGCAATGCTTTGTTGAGATAAACGGATTGATTTTTAAGCCTAGAAAACAGGGGGAGTGGAATTCATCAAATTATTGTCACTGTACAAGCCACGATTCTCTAAACTAAAACAAAATATCTTGTTTTTAGCTTGATGGACTTGTAGGGTAATCTAATAGGGTTAACTAATAAGGGTATTGGCATTTTTGACAAATATCCTCACTGTTCTGCCAAATCCAAATTTCCCCAAATGTCAACTTTACAAGAACTAATAAAAAGTCTTGTTTTGAGTTTGCAGCAATGCATTTTTCAGATAATCTAAGCCTATAATTAGCCTACATGCAGCAGTATTGGCATTTTCGATAACAACTTTTCATGACCTAAGAAGAACAGTCTTGTTTGAAACATAATCCAATGAGTTTTTAAACAGTTTTTTTTCCCCAAGAAGCAGAACAGTCTTGGGATTTACTTTGCTGTCCTGTGAAAAAGAAATATTTGGATATACAGTCTTATTTTAAGCCGTGCGACAAACACATTTAAGACATAACGTTCTTTTAGAGAAATAGTTTTATTAGCCTCAGATGAATAATATCAACCCATAAAGGAGCATTTGATGCTTCAGTTTATCTGAAAACGGAAATTACCAAATTAGGAAACACGTGGTTTTCACTGGAAAGCAAAGTTATGTTTTTTTGGAGCACAATTGGCTGAGTGTTGTGTATAAAAATGCATCCTCATCCTCGGTTTCAAGGCCAGTAAGGCAACAAAGACGTCGTCTACCCACACAGCACATACTGCTGGATTACACACAGGGAGTCAAAACAACTGAATCACATTACTAACAAATTACAAGGATTGCATAATATGCCCACAAACTGTAGTAAGTAGTGGCATTACCGCCTGCGTATGAGAGTAAACTGCTGGCAGGCTGCACAATAGCCGCTTCAGACCTATAAACACATCACCACACCGAGCAAACAGTGCAGGGCTTTGTGGGGAAACAGGCGTGTTAAGTCCCGTGTGTGTCTCTGGCCGTGGGAGCTTCTGCAAACCCGGATGGGGGAAGAGAGCGAGCTGTAAGAAGATAATAGGATGGTGATAAGTCCTTCTGAGGAGGATTTCGGTTATGGATAATCAAGGATATAGATGAAGGAAGTCTGTCTCCTGAGTGCAATTTGCACTTTTGTCAAAAACAATGAAGTGGAAACCAAGTGCTGCTTTATTATATATACCCTCTCACCTCCCCAAACTCTTTAAACCCTTCTCTGTCTCTCTTCAGCCGTCATGAGAGAGGTGTGTGAATAATTCAGCCCATCTCCCTGCGTGTCTGCTGTGACAGCTGCAGGTGGGAGAGCTCACACGTTCAGGGGGTTTGTTCGAGGCTTTCCTGTGAATCGCTTCAGTGGGAGAACACAATCGGGTTGTGTTGAACCATCACATGATGAACAGATGAACTTCCCCATTCGGTGTCGTCGTTCATGCATATTTCACGAGTGCAGTTTCCAAAATACTTCATTCTTGACACATAATTGCAGAGGTGCATAATTCATGAATGCTACAGTGGGGTTTTATTCTTCTTTTTTAGCAGATTGGTCTCTCTTTGTCTACTTGGACAGTTAACCTGTTAAGAACAAAAGACATCTTATTCGTCTATATGTTCGGGTGGATCTTGCTTTTAGGGCTTAAAATACACTGCATGAAGTGAAACACAAAGACAGGCATTACCTGCAGAATTACATGATGGCGATTCAACAACTGACCCCAAAACAGTGACTCAAGCTTGCATTCCTATAAGTTCCCAAACAGAACAACAAGACACAGAAGGCGTTCTGGGTGAAGCAGTGGCTGTGAAAACATTTCATTAAACAAAACGGTTAGTTTTAGGCATTAGTTTGGAAATGCTTCAGCATTAAAATGGTCAAATGGGTCTAGGAAGACAAAGTTCTCCCCACTGTAGATGTCATTAACACTGAATGTGAATTAAAATTTTTAGCCATGCTAGCAGCGTGGCTCTATAGATGGCCATGTCTGTCGGTTTAAAGTCACCATTTTGATGCAGACGGACTGCCTCGTGCTCCCCAGAGGATAAAGCCTATACTGACTTTGGCGATTGCCTGACTTTCCCCCTCGAGTGCCACCATAAGGTTGAAAGTTCTGGTTTTCAATGAATTATCTCAACAACATTCCATGAGGATTGCCCTGAAATTTGGTGCAGATATCCTTAATGCCCAGAGGATGGATCCACATGACTTTGGTGACCCAGCAGATCAGTTTTACTTTGTCCAGTACGAACTAATGGCATTCCCATCAGTTCGTACAGCGTTTTAAGAATACATTTCAAGCACTTTCAAGGTACCAAAACCAAAAGTGTCCAGACTCTCGAAGCCTCGTCAATTCACCATCCACCATCTTCAATTCTTTCCACGTAGCTTATACTAGTTGAGTGTAAACAATCCACCAGAAACTCATAAGGAAGAGTATTTTGGCCATCTTTTCTGTGGGCCATCATAACACATTGCTTTAGGGAAAGAAGCCGGAGCACATAGATCAAACTGATCGACTCCTCTGCTCCTTTACAGTCGCATACAAAAGACATAATATCCCTTCTGCTTTGCTTGTGCGCTGATCTTTTGATACTGCAGCTGGCTGCCTTTCAGGCCCTCCAGTGTCCGTCCACTATTCCCTGTTCACCTCCGCCCCTGCAGCATTTGAAAATAACTTTCACTCTGTTCTCAGCGGTGACTCTCTACAGCGGAAACCAGCACCCACCCACACACACAGACAGACACCCCATCTCAAACCAATACTACAACTCAAGCTCCCTGGGTGAGTCTGAGGAACAGGCTGGCTTCAGAAGGGATTCCCTGTAAATACTAAAAAAAAAAGAAAAAAACAGCGTCAGCAGGGAGAGGGCTGGTGGGAAGGAAGACACTGAGAAGCGGGTGTGTGATCTTTTCCTCTGTGGTGGGACAGACTGGAAATTGCTCCACACCACTGCTGCCAGTAATCCAGCAGGCTCGGCTGTCCAGAGTGGGCAGCATGTAAGGGGGAGCTACCAGAGCTGGGTTTATTGGTGTGGAAACAAATGAACACGGGACAGCCGTGTACAGGTACAAGACGTTTCTGTCACTCAGAATGTCTGTGTGTGTCTGTGTGTGTCTGTGTGTGTGTCTGTGTGTGTGTGGCCTGAGGATGATCTTCCACGTGGGAGTTGGGAGCAGAGTCACAGCCTTGAACCACAAAGGATGTGGAGAGAGGAGTCATCATTCCCCTCCCCTCATTCTCCCACTCTCTTTCTTTTCTGTCTGTCTGTCTTCCTTTCTTATTTTATCTTTCCTCTTTCTTAATCCCACTTCTTGCAGATATGCTATTAGAGCATCAGCAAACAGTTATCTGTACCAGAAATGAATCACCCTTTTTTCCCCAGTCAATTATGAATCCTTTAATTGACACACATTGACAAATCCTTATGACTGAGAACAAAGTTGTTAAACATTTTTATGCTAACACTGCATCAAATGTATCAGCTCATTAGTATTACATCCCATTTACTATGTGCTCTTATCTTGTTCAACAACTGAGGATTATTATATATTATCAATTAACATAATCTAAAAAAGTTCAAAGAATACTTTAAAGAAAAGGCCAATAATTGCCCAGAATCCAGTTTTGAATCTTCAACTGTCTTGTTTTGTCCAACCAACAGGTCAAAACCCAAACATACTTAGCTTAAAATAATAATTAAAATAAGATTTATTAGTAGTTTCATAATGATATTGAAGAAAAGTGAACCAGTTTTAGAGTTTTGAAACTGAAACCAGGAAAGGTTTGGCATTTCTTCATGATAACTGAGATAGATTTAAACTATAATTCATGTTCTTTTGAGTTGCTAATAAATAAACATATTGATCATTTCAGTAAAGCTTATACTACACTCCAGATATGTGCCTGGCTCTTCCACTGAATGATGAAATGATATTAATCTTGTCTAAATGTGGTTAGATTTAATGAATAAGCTACTACTATTGAAAAGCAGTGTTCACATTACAAATGGCCTTATTATCTATGATCTGACTAAGCTCTTGGCTCCATATCCCACCCAAACCACCATGGTGACAGAGGTTGACGCCGAGGGATCTCCTGGGATCACCGCAGAGCTCCAAGACAAAAGGGACATTGTGGCACAGACTGACCCATCCAAGAAATCATTACTTCCTGTCCCCTCAGCTGCAGCATCCTCCGCACACTTCCCAGAACTGAAACATCTGCTGTTAACCATTCGCATCAGCAGTCAGCAATGACCATATGCAAACACTGACAACTCAAACACAGTTAACTAGATTTGTGGAGGAACTGGCAACCACAAAGTTTCAAATTGACCTGACGAAAAATGACTTTTTTAAAAGAGACATTTGCTACATGCAATAGTGAAACTGTGAAGTCGGCAAAAAGAAAAATTAAGTGTTAGAGACCTAAAGCAGTGCTTTGAAGACACTACGCGTATGTTTAAGCCCAATAATTACAAGTATTGCATAACTTAAATTACTGCTGACAAAGTATAACTCCAGTTTTTGGAACAGTTTACTTTCCTTGCAGTCACTGGCAACAGCTCATGTTAGTTATGCTATGAAAACAAACCTGACAGGACGTGAAAGCTACTTGACATACTAGCTAATCCTTCTTAAAGTTACATTAATCAATTTTTATTTTTTTTATTAAAGGGGTACTTTACACATCAAAGTCTGGAAAACCAAAGAAAATCTGAGGGCGTGGAGTTTAAGATGTGAGCTCACCGCTCCTCATCTCAGCGCGAGGATAGCGGCTTGAGGCTACATTAGCCGCTACTAGCATAACACACCCGAATCTCAGAGCAAACTGTCTTCAGTTGAGTTGCACTGTGGGTAATTTTGGCACCAGGTTTTGGCAAGGAATTTTGACACTGATTTTGATCTGTCCTTCGTGAGTGCAACAATGTTTTATGGGTCCAATGCTAAACGGTGGAACATACTCTTTAAACAAAAAACACTGTGTGCCTGGAATAAGTGAAAACCACATTCACAACACAAAAAAACAAATACATACAGAAACATGCTTTGGAAAATGTTCTCAGTAATGTAAAAGAGTCTGAATACAACTCGTCTAAGATTGAAGAGTCTGCGGCTGGACGGCGCACTGTTCACAAGGTTTATAGTCAGGAAGAAAAAAACCCAGAAAACAAACAATAGGCCAATATGAAGCTCACGACAAGGATCATGCTAATATGGTAATTTCCTGCTTTAACAAGCTGCTGTTAAATAACCAAACCCCTTGAATAAAACCTATATAAAAGAAAAATCAATAGTTTATTGTGATTTCAAATCAATCAAACCAGATCATCACCTAGAAAGGTTAGCAACCTCTACCACCATCCACACTAAGAGCCAGCTTTCACTGGAAATCTGTTTACTGTGACAAGAGCAAGTGCTTCATGCCACAAAACAGAAACCAGTTTTACTTTGGAACTGACACACAACGTTATTCATTACTTATCTAGTCTACATGCACGGCTTCAAACTCACTATGATTACAGTGTGTTGTTGGAATGCATTTTCACTGGTATCAGCTCTGCAAAACAAACCCATGTGCAGTGATTCCCGGGAATGGGAAGTGAGTTAACAATGTTTATCTGATAAGCCGAATCAGAAAGGTGGTTTTCATTTGAAGGGGCACAGTGTGTTGCGCGGACTAAAGATCCATGAGAGTGCTGGAGATGCGTTTGTGGGATCACACTACCTTGACGTGACTCTGAGCGCCCAGGTTGTAGATCTCTGTAGGCTTCACCTGGTTGATGATCTTCACCAGACACGTGCTGTCAGTCAGATCGCCGTAATGCAGCTTCATGTCTGACAAAGAGAGGGGCAAACACACACATGGATACACTTAAATGCAAAACAGGATTAATTTAAATACAAACACAAACATAGTCATTTTCAAATACTACAGTATTTCACTCCTATTGGTCATATTCATTTGCTGTGACGGCTGCTGCTGTTGAGCCTTTCTCTTCGCTTTCATTGGACTCAGCCAGATCTGAAAATTGAACACCCGATTGATGGATGTTAGCTTACATCCAACTGATGAGTCAACTATGTTCTGATGAAATTGTAGTCTGTACATGAAGTGAGGCTTTGCTGCAGCCTGGAGCAAGTGTTCCTCACTCAGGTTTTAAAGTAGCAAGCTCTCATCCATATTGTTCTACAGCTTAAATATAAATATAGGCCGGTAGATATTTGACAACACGGTTTCCACCGCAGGAGCTATCCCTTACACCGACCAGCCATACCTCTGTGAGCACTGACAGGTTGATTATCTGGTAACCATGGCACCTGTCAACGGGGGGGATATATTAGGCAGCAAGTGAACATTTTGACCTCGCAGTTGATGTGTTGAAGCAGTAAAAATGGTCAAGCCGGCGACAGGGTCATGGGCTCATTGATGCGCGTGGCGAGCGAAGGCTGGCCCGTGTGGTCCGATCCAACAGAAGAGCTACTGTTAGCTACGATTATTTCAAACTCATTCTTAATTGAAATTAATATATACCGTTACTGTGATATAAGAGTACATATAACGTTATAGAAGATTTTGGCCGAATCACCTGCGGCTAGTTTATACTGGTGTTCAGGACCTGCAACTATTGACAGCTGCCGCATTTTGGGGATGAACTGTACTTCATATCCTTAGATGGAACTAAGACAGAAGCACATGGTAACACCGTAGATCTAAGTGGAAGAATTTGAAAGACATTTCTTGTCACGTTCCAGCAAAACAACAAAAGAAATTTGATTTAATATTTGTAAGGTGATAGATAATATCTAAAAGGGCTTGTGTTCTTTTCTGCAAATCAAGCAGGCACTGGTGGTGCAGACAGGATACTTACTGCCTTCAGTGTGGGTCTGTGGGTTCTGGTAAAGATGCTCAATACGGCCCGTGTTGAAGGAGCTAGAACGACGCAAAATACCATGAACCTGTGAGAAAAGGAGAAGGAATGGTCATTCATTCAGGCTTTGTTATAACGTTTTTTACAATAATTATTTAGACACTATTTCATCTTGCCATTACTGCTCTGGCCTTAATATAAACTAGTGTTTTTTCTTACATTTGGGGGTTTGTTATAAACGTCGCAATGTCGTGAACACTCTTGTCTGTCTCAGAATAGTTAGATGTAATACTTAGCTGTAGTTTCTCATGTTTACTGTATTTGATGTATTTTTTTTCCCAAATATAATGCAGTGGCCCACTTTGATCTTTTCAGCAGTACAGTGTTTTGTATTGCAAAAGTTGATATAACCACATCGTGTCTCATGACTGCAGCTTACTGTGTTTTTAATGCTGCCCGTGATCTGTGATCTGTACTCCATGTTCCGAAGGGGCTGCGTGAGGAAGCTCTGCTCGGGGAAGATAACAGAACCTGATCCAAGGGGAGTCCATTAGTGGGAGGACACTGTGCCCTGACCTCACTTCCTTTATTCACTGTGCACTTCCTGCCCGCCTGTGCGCTCCTCTTTAATGCCATCCCCCAAACCCCCAATGCAGCGTCCCCCAGCCTGGACCCAGTCCACTTCCCTTCTGTGGTCTCTGAGGCAGGCAGCAGATGGTGAAGCTGACCAGGCAGGCTGGGATGGAGGTGTGTGTGTGCTGCTACACATCTGAGGGGGAAATGATGTCATGCGGCTACTGTCAGGAAAACACAATGAGCACTAGTGCGACATGAATGTTTATGCAAGTGTGTCGTATGTAAAGTCACTATTTTATGGGTGTGAAACCAGCCCTGAAGCCTTACGTAGCTTCAGGCAGTCAGAAACAGCTTGTTAACCTCTGCATCCATCGACACGCTGTTGACTTTTTTGTGCAGGCAGCAGGTTAAAGCTGCTGACCTCACTTGTATGCCCACATAATAACAACCATTTCCATTTTAACAGTCTGACCCAGGGGTAAAGGGTGAGGGGGTGAACAGGCTCGAAGCAACACAAAAGGTCTTATAAAGGTGAGGCGTTAGTCAGTCCACCAGTACAACTGTCAAGTTACGTCACGGTCTCGGAGGAGCTCCCACACACTGCGGTGGCTGGATACAGCTTATCGCGGGAATGTCGCTCTGCATGTGTCTGTGTTCCTTGGCATTCATGGCTGTCTGCGTTCATCTCTTTGTATGTGTGTGTGTCCGTCTGAGCTTTCAAAAGACCAGTTCTTGGTCAGAAGTCTGGATCTCCCACTCACCTCGTAGCCTTTAGCGAGCAGGAACTCGGCCAGGTAGGAACCATCCTGAAAACACAAAAGACAGCGCCCCTTAAAACCTGTGAAATGTCATGGCAAATACACAAGTGTATGGTTCAGGCGTGTTAAGAGTTTCTTGAATAAAATGAGTCATAGCAACACAACCAAAACACGATAAAAACATTGCCCTAATTTGGGCAAGTGAATTCACGATATCACCATGTGCAAATGATTCGCACACTATTAGGAGACAAACTTTGTTGCATTCATCAACACACACAGGCAGGACTGTATCACATGTGATCAAAAACTGCTCTCTGCTGTATTTCTATTACAGTTTTGTATTTCTCAAATATATATTCCTTAGTTTTATATCTTTGCCTATGATTTTCCTAAGTCTTACAATTAATCATGATTACCAGTACCGGTAATCTATATAGGCCACAGAAGGAAAAAAAAAAAAATCTATATTGAAAAAATGTATATATTTCTAGAATGTTTTAAATAGTCACAGAGGATCAAGAATGAAAATGTTTTGTAGATTCAGAATAATACATTTTTTAAGTTTTGTTTTGTTTTGTGTTCAATGACATGCGTTACTATATCTATTTAAGTACACGGTGGGATAACCTGAAACAATGAGACTTTAAAAAAAAAAAATGGAGGAATAAAGAAAGAATAATGTTAGAGAACAGCAACAACAAACTAAATGAGGGGCGAACATCTGTGCAGTTGTTTCAAGATGGAGAGCTCTTGAGATGCACAAAAAAAACATTTCAATGATGCAGAAGCTGTTCTCTGTTGAATGGGTACACTAAACCAAATCTATCATGTCATTGATGAGTATGACGTCCGCATGTGGTGTCACATCGGAGGTTTTACAGAGAACCTTCGTGGGAAACTCACCAGAAAACCTCTAAATGGTCTTTTAATACAATCCTTCTTGGCGAAACCGGCCGGCGCAGTGATTTGTCAGAAGGTAAACCTGTATATTGCTGATTCCATGACACGCTAATGGACGCGAGCGGTTAAACGAAAAACTGTTTTATGGTGTTGGAACACAACCGCTGCAGCCCGGGACCATTAGGTGTAACATGAATCAGGAGCTTTGGGCAGACATTGGGCCAATGTGTGTGTGTTGGTGTGTGAGAGAGCGAGCCCTGTCAATAAGGTCCTGTTCCCCTCACCCATGTTACCTCCTCGTCTTTTTTCTCTGCTCAGACTTTCCGACCGCACATTCTGGAACACTCTGGAACATTCCGAACTAGTCATGGTATTCATCCCTCAATCCCCCCCTCACATATGTGCACACACATTTACACACACAGACACACACAGACCCACGTACTCTCACAGCACCAGCGTGCCGGCCCCATGCTCCCTCTCCAGGTCTGGGGGTAACGTTGGAGGTGGAGGTGGAGGTGGAGGGAGCGGAGGAGGAAGGGTTTAGGGGTTGCTAGAGGTTGGGAGGTACAGCCAAGAACCTGCACTCGGTGCCGGGCAGGATGCGCATGTCTTAGGCTAAATTATGGCCTGTACAGGTGGGCCAAACAAACACCTGTTTGTTTTGCCCTTGGAAGCTTTACACTCCCGACCTGACAACTACAAGCTGGAAAAAGTCCGGTAGTTGTTTCAAATGGAAAATAGCAGAGAGAACATCTCTCAGGTGAGCTTCATTAAAGCCATATTAGCTATTTTAAGGCCACTAGGGGGCAGAAGCAACCACGATAACAAAGACACCGCCCTGACATATTGCATGGTGGGTTTTATCGGGGCTTGTTTGCTGAGCTGAACACCTTTGCCCCGGCTGCTGGAAACAGGGCTGATGAGAGGCCTGAGACTGAACCATAAAGTCAAAACAAAATCTTACATCTCATTTAGATAAAGCAGCATTTGAGGCATGCGTGGAAGGTTGGAAGGAAGCAGGGTTTTTTGTGCTTTCCGTTCTGTCTGATATCGTAAGAAACTGAGATGTATTATAAGGATGAGGATTTGCAGGTTTCCTTGTGTGTCAGCCTTCTGATGGTTTCTGATCCTGACACACTGAGGCAGGAACTACCAGGTTTGTTGCTGCCACCTTTCCAAATCTGAAACATGCTCTAGTCTAATAGGTTTTTTGAATGTAGTTTCCGCTCCTTTCTGGCAGCCAGTGGTTCCTCTTTATTAGTCTGAAACTTGCATCAGGACAGCAGTCCATCACAGCAAACGTGTGTGCTTTCATTGTAGTCAAAGCCATGTTTATTTTGAGGTATAGTTTTTAAAAGGAGTACTGATGTAAAATGTGCACCATCATGCAACAAAAATACAACTTTGAGGTGATTATGATACGGTGTGAAAATAAATGGAAAACAATGGCAGCGGCACTTTGAACAATCTGAAAGTTAGCTTGTTTAATGTGGGCCATCATACATTATTTACACCTGTGCTTTTCCTGCTATGACATGTCAAAATTACTGTAAAAACAGAAGGAGACCTACTGTCATTCTCCATGATAACCTGATCCACTGATGAAGACGGTGAGGTGCAGTTGAACGCAATGGGAAATCTAGTAAGATATTTTTGAGAATTAACTGCAACGGATTAGTGTATGGTGATGTATGCTTATTTCTGCATGGGTAACTGGGTCACCACGGTCTGTTCAGTAATCAGTCACTTTAGATTAGATTAGATTAGATTAAACTTTATTGTCATTGTGCAGAGTACAGGTACAGAGCATGATGGCGAGGCTCAGCATCTGACTAGATTTCGCTAAATAGTGGTTATTTAAAATGAAATCTTAGCAGGTGTGTCCTTGATTACATGATACTGTTTGAACATCCTGTACTAGGTGTAAGCCAAAACATGTGGCCGTGTTTTTGCTTCTTTTTCCCCCTCTTGAATAAAAAAGGCTTTTAATTTGTACACACTTCACTTGTGAAATTGGTTTTTGCTCTGAAACAAATCTGGATGGAGTTAAAAATGCTAAGGCGCTAGTACAGTCCTCTACAGACACACTAATAGCAAAAGTTTGACTTCTTTTATCAAAATGAATTAATGCCTTACTACTAGTCTATATGGGTTTTTTTTTAAAGATAATTTTCAGCTTTTGCAGGTTGAGCACTCAGGTTGTGTGGTGTGTGACCAACCTGTTTCTGCCTAACGCAGAGGAGGGAGATGGACACGGGCGCTGGCAGCCCCTCGCCCATCCCCACGGCGTTCAAAGCTCCGGCCGGTGTCATGTTTTCCTGCCCGTGTGCCAGAGTCGGAGCGTTCCACGCCAGACCAATATGGAAAACAAGCCTGAAGAGCTGCAGCTCTGTTTCAAAACAAGAGGCTCCTTTGAGGCCGTATTAGCCCATAAACCCTGGCCTCACCTCGCCGTTTCCTGTTATGGGGAGCTGGGCGCTTGCAGGGGCTTGGAGTCACACACAAACACACAACTACAGGATCACCTGCCAGGTCAATGTCACACCACAAACTCCTTAAACACTTATTTTGGCATCTGACACAAAATGATTTCTCTATTCTACTCTGGATCAGCAACAGCAGGGTGAAAGTTTATGATAAAGATTGATGATAATGATTGTCTCATATTTGAATACAGGTGTTATGAAAGTGTTAACTGAAGGCCAGATGCAAAACTCATGTTCTGCATACAGGTAAAGTACAGGTATGAACTACCACTGAGACAGAGAAGGGTCAACTCAGTATTGTTAATTTTCTTCCTTTTCATGCTTAAAGTTCTCCTCCACACAAACATGTGTTTTTCTTCTTGTTCCTATAGTTGAATGTTTGACTATCTGATCAAAATAAACAATATCAGTAATCTGGTTGCAGTGAAATCACTGCCAAGCTTTGTTACTTCACAGATTTCAATATTACACAAAACAAACACATTGTGATTAATATTAAAAGTATCCAAAGTGTTGGATAATCAGCCTGATAATGATAGCTGTGCACAAAACCTTTACCAGGAAGAGCATTGTTAGCATAGCCATAAAAATAAACTGAGACTTTTGTCAGCTACATCTCTATTCATATAAGCTTTGAGGAGTCAAGATGGCAGACACACATCTACTACACAGGTGGAGTGAATACGGCTGTTTATCAGCTGAATTCATTTTCAATCTTTAAATAGTGAGAAACACACTTTGGGTATACATGCATGCATGCATCCTGGTCAGGTATCATGTGTCAATAAAGGGAAATATAGATATTATTTCAAAAAACACTGACCATCCCATAAAAACAATCTGTCCAGGGGAAATGTTCTAAGCAATGTAACAGACATCAAAGATGGAGGAGCAGCAGCGGATGTCGGATAATTCTGATTCTGTATTTTAATAATTTTATGATGAAATATTATTGTATTGCAAGTTCTTCCTCTGGTTTCATGAAGAGACTCTTTGACTTGGATGGAAAGCCTGACTGCATGTTAACTAACGCAACTAACAAATTAAGCATTTTGTCTATTAAAATGTCAAATAATAGTAAAAAGAAAATGACCATCATAATCACCCAGAGCCTAAGTTTTTATTTAGGATTTATATTTTTATTTATATTTAGCTTACTGTCATTTAAGACCAAAAAAAACCCAACAAAGATTCACATTTAAGAAGCAAGAAGCCGTGAATTTCTGGCATTTGAACATATTTCTACATACTGAACAGAATATAACAATCCGCTTGCTCGTCTTCTTCTTCTAGTTTCACGGCGTTTGGCATCCAGGTGCATTACCGCCACCTTCCGCTCCGGAGAGCAGAACAGACAACAGACTTAACATCTACATCCCTCGCTATCCCTCATTCCGACCGTAGTGAGCAGTCATAATCTCTTTGACCATTTAGAACAACAACACAGCCGCTGTCATCCATTCAGCCAAAGAGAAGAAGGGCTTGTGTGATGTCTTTGCACAAACCCCAGCACTGGGAGTTTACTACCCCCTGCTGGTGGAATGGTGAATTATTGGGGCCTTTAGTAATAGCATCACTAGGGTTGCAGCAAAATATCTAATGGCAAAACATTTTGACCCAAATAGCTACGGTCTGTGTGTCTGCAGGCTTTCTGCATGTACTCATGCAAACACGGAGTTTATGGCCATATGTGCATTTAATGGTCATTGTGTAAAATCTACAAATTGATCACTTTAATGTGCTTTCATTAGACCACAAGGAGAAGCTGCCAAGTGCACCAATGGTCTGCAATTAGGCCTAATATGGTTTAATGAAGCTGCAATCATCCACAAGCACATGAGCACACACACACACACAGCAGTAAGTAGGAACAGTTGCTGTGCTGCGTGAAGAAGAAGCCTGAATCTCTACTCTCTACTCTACTCAGGCGTGTTGCTGAAATGAATCAACACAGCTTCCTGGTATCAATGTGATTTAGTAATCAGAAGCTCTGAAGAGGCTTCGTCTGCACACAGGAAGCACACTGCTTCACAACTTAGAAAGGAAACTCCACCAACACACTGTCAGTTTTGACAAAAAACATATTCCAGTCCTAGTCTGGCACCAATATGCCGACATTTTAACTCCGCTTTAACTGCTCTGTTCCACTGTTAACTTGTTTCCTCTTGCATGTCTAGAAAAACTCAGCAAAACTGAAAACACTGCCCACTGTGGCGCATCGTATCTTGAGTTATTGTGTAAACTCCGCAGCTAAGGCTGACATATGCAGTTCACATCACTATTCAGCCTTTTCACCACAATCTGCAGCTGAACGTCCATCTCTTCCTGTCTAACTGCACGTTACCAGACCTCATTCAGAGGAGGAATCAGCCTTGAAGGAGCCGCCGGGAGCAGCCATTATGAGCGACAGAGGAGACGTGTGCACAGATTCTTAGCTTTATGATTATTATTGCTGGCACTCGCTCGGATTCTATCCTGTGCTGCTAACAGCGGCGTCAGAGGAAGGAGGTCGAGGGAGGAATGAAAAGAGATTATCAACGCCAACAAAGGATGAAGAAAAGAGGCTTGTAGGATGAGCATCAAACAGCTCGAGGGGTCGTATCGCAGTGAAGCGATGTTTTCCCAACCAGAGGAGCTGAAGAAAGAAGTGCGAACCTCAAAGCCAAAATAAAGTTTTACAGTCAAACAGAGGCCGAACCTGTCCTCTTCCTAACCCCGGAACGTAAAACAGCACCATCAGCCAGAGCCCCTGCCCGGCCGGCTCCGCAGCTCTGCCTTGGCACTCAGGTGGTCTCCCATAACTCACACCCTCTCAGGCCAATACTTCACACTGGGACAGCAGTCAAAGATGACTTGAAGACTGAGCAGCATACTGGCCTGAAATTTATGGACAGTAGTTAGCCAGGTGATTTATGGCATTGCTGTGACCCGGACACCCCGGCTGGTTACTTCTGAGATGGTCTATCCAGATGTCTGCCTGCTTGCCTCCTGCATGGGCTCTCTTTGTTCGGCAGTATCACCGTGGCCGACGAAATAAAAATGAATTAACACTGTTATTCTTTGTTTCCGGTTGAAGAGGGCAAAGGGAGAAGGAGCTGTGGAACGCGCTTGACAAAAAGGAATGCAAGAGGTTGAAAATGACTTTCCAAGATGTGTGATGGATGTCTTTCCACGACTGCATTCTCAGAACGGTTAAGTGACACCTTCCACCCCACACCATGAAACATTGCCCAAGTCTCTGCTTATTTCCTGCTGTTTATTTGGTTGGATGGAAATTAACTGACAGAGACTGACAATGCCCTTACTGCTACAAAAGGATAAACATTCACACTCTGAACCACTAATGCAAATGTCTTGGACAGGCTCATGTAAAGATGAGCCTTTCTGTTTTATTCCAAATACATAAAATATTTTAGAATATGTAGCCAACTGATATACGGGCCATTTTATGTCAATTCAATTGCATTTATAGGTAAAATATCAGTTTAGGGGGCGCCCCGGTATCTCTCCTAAATCCTTACCACAGCGGCCCGGGTTTGAATCTAATCTGGGCCCTTTGCTGCATGTCATCCTCTCTCCCCCTCCTTTCCTGCTCCTGTTCAGCTGTCACTATCAAATAAAAAGGCAAAAATTACCCAAAATATATCTTTAAAACTTTATATCACATCCGAATGTGTGACAAACACCTGACAAATCAAGGAACTTGTACAAAAATCTTCTAAATCCCATACTGCAACATTAAATAAATCGAGGATACATAAATTTTGGGTATAATAATAGTTAAGACAAATATATGTACTGAGGCAGCACATTTGAGAGTGACAGGAACACTAAACAGAATATAGTAAAACATCAAAAGAAATTATTAAATAAAAACTACATAAACTAAGAAACTGTGAGAGAATATACGTACCATATGTTTACAAAGACGTTTTGAGTATTCAATTTAAATAAATTATTCTAAAACTATATTCTCATTCTGTTAATGTCTTTTCATTTATTGAAGTGTCACAGGTGAGTAAGGCTGTTTTAAGTTGTGGAAATACTTTTCTGTATTGTTCTGTACTTGATATTTGGGCAACCAAAAATTTATTTTGGCCACCAGATTTAGGGACTTGGTGGCTTGAATATATTAGTGTCTATCCCTGGAACTGAAAGGCATGTTTGACCTAAAAGGCTGGGTTTTGAATGGGAGAATGAACTGTGGGTTCTTGTCATTTCCTGCTGTAACCATGACGATAGTGATGACCTATAACAAACAAAGCCAAAAGAGTAACAAGATAGCGAACAGCATCATCACTCCAGTGGTGTCACTTAACCACCGACCCATACTGGTGTTGTTCCCCCTGTACACAAATACCAGTAAGGCCAGTTCTGCCGCTCCTCTGTGCCCACTGTCCAGATGTTTTGTCCAGAATGGCACATTTAGTGTGCTGCACCTTAAACATGACAAATGCTTCACACTACACACAATCAGATGCTTCCTTAATATGTGTTTAACGGCAACAGAATTGTGTTTGTAGCACAAAATATCAAGTACTGAGTATTGGCCCTCTCCACTGCGTCACACCGGAGTTTGTTAATCTAACACTCCGTGTAGTTTAGTCAAAGTTCCTGTCGGGCTGATTGTGTAAAGGTAACATTTAGAAGTGCCTACAGATGAACAGACTTAAAATATATGTTAAAAAAATAAAAACACATTTCTCCACTAATGCCAACACCAATCTCTGCTAATACAGTCCAAAATCTGACACACATCCCCTCTTAAACTCACACACGGGTAAGTGTAGGCCAAAACTTGCATTCACACATCACACCATCAACACAGGTTACACCTATAGCATCATGGCACATACACTGCTGGTGATGCTCGCCCGGCTGGTTGCTGGCGTTTAGCTGCTACAGGAGGGATTTCAGTGGGAAAACATCACTAAACTAAACGCAGAGGTGGCCGATGTGCGAGAACGTCCCTGCGGTGGGAGCGTGCGTTTGAGATGGCAGGGGAAGAGGTGATTTCTCCTGGGGAAAGAAACCATTTCCCTTCCCTTCCGACGTGAAATGGAAACGATGCAAGTTAGCTTTGGTGGGGTAACAGCTTCAGGCGCGATTTAGCTCATCAGAGTCAGTCCGCGACATTCACACGCTTCGCACACGCAGGAGGCAGAAGACAGGAAAGGTCCACTTTCATGGCATCAGGGGGCTTTAGTGGTGGCAGACTGGGGTTTGGCCACCTGGCGCAGGTGTAAACGCTTCCGGCAGACATAACAAACGACTCCCCTTGACAGAAAACACGACTACAGAGGCGTTAGGGTGGTTTTCAAAGCAGCTCGTTCATGCAGCCCTACAGTATAAGTACACGCTGCCCGGGGTATGAATGAGTAACGTTACCTGTCCGGTGATGCCGGTGATAACAGCCACCTTCCTCTCCTTCTTCGCGTCGCCGTTCACCGCGGAGCTAACGTCAGCAGCCTCGGAGCACTGGGCCATGTCTGACCGGCGGTCTGCTGCCAAAACCGGCCGAAAAACACCGAGAAAAGAAGCGTCTGTGTGTTTACAGCGAGCAGCAAACGAGCCTCCGCAGCATCCGTCAACCAAACAACACGCCGCTGCAAACACTGTACGTAGCAGGAAGCGGCCGCGACGGCAGCCAATGGGAAGAGAGCATGCAAGAGCAGCAGAGGAGGCGTGGTTGGAGAGGGCAGAGTGGCCGCGAGGGCCGGGGGTCGTTTGCCACAGCGCCGCACGAAGGATGGAGGGAGAAAGGCAGCTTTGTGTTTTAATCTCTCACAGGTTGTTTTGTGTGGCTTTTTGTTGTTAAGTAGTGTCCCCCTAAGAGCCAAGGGAATACAGTATCTTCCATTTTAACTTTGTTTTGTCTCAGCATGAAGGCAATGTTGCCGTCATTCCACCCAAACACATGAGATATCATTGGGAATGCCAGGATGTCCTCTATTTAGCACAGCAGGACTTGGTAGGGTAGCACAAATGAGTCAAAAGATATAGACCAAAAACCAGTGTCCACTACAGAGGACATAAATGAATAGGCTGGGTCTCAGGAGGAAGATTTTTTGTTGGAAATTTAGGCAAGTACTCAAAGATCTGGGCATAGTTTTACTGTGAATATCCACAATTTCCCTTCTTGAAATTGCAAAACATGGCATTTTTGAAACTTTTTGCAATTCTATCATGACACTGCATGTGCTTAAATAAAAGATCTGGCACATGTATATGGAGGACCATTTGTAAACAAATGTAATAATGCCTATTTTTATTGTACAATTACTTATTAATCAATTAAATGCTTTATTACTATTTCCGTGACACTCCATACCTGTATCGGTCTGAAGGAACTAACCCTTTATCATCTGACAACGTACATATACAGGGTTGTTCCCCACACTAACTCTAAAGTGCTACAACATTTCTATACCTTCAGAGAGATGTTACATTTCTTAAAATATTCACAATAATAAATAAGGAAATATAATACTGAATATTAGTGTTGCTGGGTATCACAGTGTGTCTCCTGGTCTCAGTGACCTGGCAGTGATTCAGTCTTGTTCACCTTCTTTTGACAAACTCAGACATTTTCATTTGAATGTGTGCTTGTACGCGCTCAGGTGTATTTGCCTCAGCTTTGAATCTGAATGCAAAGTGAGTGGACGTGGAAGCTAAAGGAGGATTAATTCTAGAAAACAATGAAACGTGAGCCTCTTCTGTCCCTGGATAAAGCAAAGAACACTTGCAGTTGACGTTCTGTACATCTAATAGTGTGTGAAATTACGTGTGAACCAAAACAGAGTAGAGGAGTAGCCAAATGCCTTGATAATAACTGAAGAGTTCCTTTCCAAAGTAAGTATCCTCTTCACTCCCTATAGACCCAGAGTAAAACTACATCTTTGAACGCTGATACAGCTGTACAAGCTATGCATACAACATAAGCTTTGTAAGGTGTCTGTGAAGTCATCCGAGGAACAAAGTCAGTGTAATTTACCGCTGGGAACGTATTCTCAGCTTTGACCCATGGGGTACGTTTCTGTAAATGTATTTCCATCAATCCCAGTGTTGCCATAGACAACGTGCAGGCTACGTATTTAAGCAAGAGAAGTCAGAATCACAAATGATTGCATAAGAGAATTTATTAAAACATGCAAAGCCGTATTCTGGGTTTAAGTGAACCTGTTGCAGGCGTACACACAGGAACACACACAAAATCAAACATCCAACAGCAACAATGCTGACGTGTGCTGAGAGGACATTTCTCTGTGTGTGTTTGTGTTCGGGTGTGTCTGCATACATGGCACCATAAACTATAGAACATAATTACCCTGAAAACTGTTTGTGTGAATGTGGTTCAGCAAACATCCTTCTCAAACAAACTACGAGCCTGTAGGTTTCAAATTCTCCCCTCTTACAGATTCATGTCGGTGGGCGTGCTTTGTTCAAACACACAGCCTTTATCTTTAGCAAAGATTCCAACGTTTCTAAAAACACCAAATCCCTCAGCCTGAAATCTGGAAAAATTTGATAATAATGAGGAATAAAGGATGATGTTTCTATTTGCTGCGATGCTGATGCATCTTGGGTTTGGCCATGCCAGTCAAGCTAACTGCGAGTATCACAGCATTAAGTGCTGTGAGAACCAAATACAGAACATACTGTCGTGTGTCACAGAATATTGTGGCAAAATATGTCTCAGAGGGAGGACGTTAACGAACAAACCTCTTATCGCCACCTTCTGTTGTTTTTATGTCATGTCTTATATCTCATCATCTGTGAAGCACTTTGAACTGCACTTAAACTGTATGAAAGGTGCTATACAAATAAAGTTTGAATTGACTTGATTCAGGCGATAACAGATAACATCACAGCACCCCAAACCAGCACATTCCTCTCACTTTCATACACCGCACATGATACTGTCAAGGAAGTGTGTTTTTCTAACTTTATTTCAGGGGAAATTTAAGTGGAAAATCTGCCTCTGAGTAGGTACATTTGTCACACTTTGCCAAAATAAGCACAATTTCAGGAGCAGAACTTGACACACAAACCCTGAGAGAGGGAATTCATTTCACATCACTTGAGACGCTGTCTTAACAGGAGCGATCAAACACTAGGAGCAGCCCCTAATCTCTTGTTATTCTTGAACATTTGAGTGTGTATCGCAACATCTGCTCCAGCTGCGAGCGTCAGTAGCGCTGTGAAAGCCCTCTCTCGCTGCTCGACTTCCCAGAGTGCACAACATGATGGGAGGTGTGACTTCATTTCGGTCTAAAGTAAACACCATCGTACAGAAAAGAAAAAAAGCAAATGCCTGGGGTCCTGAGAAGCACAGCAGTCTGCTCATCCACCCCGCCTGATCAAAAGAGAACAACACACAGCTCTGTTACAGCTCGGGGCCCTTCTTCTTCTCTTCTGTTGTTTGGACGGCAGGTGTCTCGCTGTGTGTTTCGAGGTATTTGGCTCTCACTGTGCGTCCACTGCTGTGCCGAAACCTTCATCCATCACTCATGTGTTGTGTGTGTGTGTGTGTGTGTGTGGGAACACTAAAGAGTGCAGGGTTGAGTTCGAGCGAGAGAGAATCGGAGATGGATGGTCATACTCACAGAGCAGCTGCCAGTCAACCCAGCAGTTACACTTTAGTTCGTCTGGAGGATCCAACATGATGTCCCCCCCTTGGCATTCACCCCCCCTGCCTGAAGGATCCATGAGCCAGACTGAATCCACAAACAAACTTCGGAAAAATAAGTTTCCCAAATGGGTCAGCAGCGAGACAAAAAAACAAAGACAAAATGTATTATCTTTGTGCAAAACTGAGTCCCACAACTCTGTTGATTTGACACTGACACTCCCTGAGAAAGTCCAGGGTGTTTTGAACTTGGAAGTGCTGTTAAATTGTACTCGCGTGTACAAACGCATGTGCACAAGAGAGACAAATTATAGGGAAATCCTCAATAAATGAATGGAGAAACAATAAATGAAGACGAAGGCCCCCCACCCGTCCACAGGGCACAGATCTCAGCCTAATCGATCAACTATTGGAAATATGGGTGTGTGGGTGTGTCTGTGTTTCATTCAGGATTCATTCATTCATTACGCCTCTCTGCCCACGTTCAGGAACATCCGCAGCATAAGCATGTGAGTCTAGTTCTTCTTGTACTGTTGACAGATTAAATGGTATTGAGGATAAAGTACAGGCCAGGAGATGTATTTTAGGATTTGTCTAATACTGCTCTTTCTGACTTACTGCCGTGGTGATTGTCCATGATGATTATGTCTCAATGTTTTCATTTTTTTAACACTTTTATTCTGGAGGTAAGATGCCCATACAGGAAGTTTCCAACTATCTGATCTCTCTCTTTAGCAACTCACGTCGCACAGATTTGAAATTTTCTTCAAGCCTTCTGTTGAATTCTGATTTGAGAGTGTGGACACGCAGGAATATGAAACATAAGCAACCCATCAGACACTTTAAACTTTGGATAGGCCTGTTTTAGCCTCCTTACACTGGCCCCCAGTATGTTTTAGAATAGATTTGAAGATTTTTTTGAGTCGTGGCCGCTCTCCCTGCTATATCTCTGACCGCTCAGTGCCATATGTGCCGATATATTACTTTTAGATCTTTGGTCCGAGGTCTTTTGTCTGTGCCAGGGCCCTGGCTGGAAAACTAAACGGAGGGTTTATGTCAGTGGCCCCGAGGCTCTGGAACAATCTGCCTGAGGAAATCAGGTCGACTGAGTCAGTGACGTCCTTCAGATTCCTTCTTAAAACCTATCGGAGAGCCTTTCCTTCATTTTCTTTCCCCCACACTCTATTAGTATGTTTTCTTTTAACACAGATGTAACAGATTTTGAAAAGCACGCTATAGATAACAATTTATAGTCTAAGTGTGCATATATAGATATTTTAGTTTTTCAAAACTCATTGCAACTTTCACAACACAATTTTAATATTCATGCCTTGCATTTTCATTTCCAAAGAAAGACATCGCAAGAAACACCGCAAATGTTTCCCAGTGTGCTTTATTTATTTGCTTATTTATATTCTACATGTATTCATGTCTCACCATTACACAAGAAAACTTGAAAAATGTACCATAAATTCATACCATAAGTATTCAAAATCACAAAGCTTTTCCATACGCACAACGGCTGCCAACAACCGAGTGACAAATATTCATCCCACTTCCCATCTCTTAAAAACAGTGTGGCAATAAAGTCTCCCCTGCTCTGCTGTCGGCTCTCCATCGAGCTGAACTGTGCGTTTACACACTCAGTATGTGCATAGCTAAGCGAAATCCTGTTTGTCATCCTGGAAAAAATAAAAAAATCCCATCTTGAATAAAAGCTTTGCACGTCAAGTACAGTCTGGTGTTGAACCAGTAAATAAATGAACATAAGAACCCACTTCTGACATGAACATGAATCATTCATAGGTAGTATTCTGTTGTTCGTTGTGCCTTCATGGAAGGTGAAAGGGCTACTCCAAACTGCCAAAGCAAAGGCGAGCGAGTGACATGAACGCATACAGAAGGCAATCCAGTGAAAATGGACCAGAAACGGGGGCTGAATATGGCACGAACCAGGAAGCATTCAGTCATTGAGATATTCTCACTTTTCAGGGGAATGAGAGTATGCAGTGTTATATACAAAATAAATTAATGTGCGGGGACATTTTTACCTTGGGTTCAAGAGAGAATAAAATTTTTTATAAGACTTGAAAGAAAGAAAGAAAAACAATCTGTATTCACAAAAATATATTATTTCAGTGATGGCATTCAGTCTATATTGCGTTTTATATTTGCTAAATCTTGAAGAAATAGGACAAAAAGTGCAAAGCATGCAACAAACCAGGACGACATGAGAAACCTGATCACTGTCGGAGGGAGAACAGTAGCGTTTATTTGATGCTAAACTGATGATTTTCAGCAGTGTCAGTTTTGTTTTTACCTTTTCAGTGACGCAAGTGGAAGTTGTAGAAGTGGCAAGTAATTCAGGCTTTTAGTCTCTGATATTTTGGACTCATCATTGTGAGAGAGGTGGTTCTTTTACCTTGGCAGCTACAGTAACTACACACCACCACAGGGCTACAGAGTCCCCACTGGTTCAGTTTGAGGTTTTGTGCTCTACAGGACAGTAAATCCTGCTAGCAGAGGGCTTGCACCTCGAAGGCAGCATTAAAAATATGTCTGTTTCTTTTCCTGCAGGACTGACACTGGTCAGGTCAGAACTACAAGCTGCGGAGCTACGCTAACACAAAGCTGCGAGGCAGAGAGTAGTTATCCCGTCGCCGTGCGGGTGCTGCAGCATTGGTCCAGTGTTTCCTGTCAAAAGGCATGCTGAGGGCCTCACAGTGTTTCTAGGAGGGAAACAGAACAAGTGAAGGTTTCATAAGTAGCCAGATGGTGAAGAACCAATACTTCCAGATTGAGGAAAATATTAATCTTACCTGTCTGGCTCTCTGGAGAAGAAGGCGTATGTGTGGAGTGGCACTTGTTTTTCTGCAATGACAGAGGATTCTATTAGTATCTATTTAACCTATTTACAATAGCTGTCTCTGTGTTTTGTCACACACGTTGCTCCGCAGGTGAAGGATGAAGAGCTCATAACTGTAACTGTTTGTAACTGAACCATATGAGACATGGTGTCTACACGAAACACACCAGTTCCAACACATACACTGAAAGAGCTTCATGGAGTCTGTAGTTATTATAGTACTTTTCAGTGCATAATCATAATCAGTGTCAATCACATTTCTAAATTGATTCATTGAATTGTGACTACGAACTATGCATTGACTAGCACTTCTATCTCTCCACTAATTTCCCGTCACCTTTCTACTGAGATGCTCAGGAACCGGTCAGCTGGTTAGAACCTTCGAGTCAGAACCAAACAGCCTGAAGCTGCTTTCAGCTGCTGAGCTGCTGAACATGATGGAACCAACGTCCTGATGATCTCAAATGCGCCTCCAACTTCAGCCACTAAACTAATAACTCTGCTGCTCTCCTGCACCTTTGCTTATTTCCTTTGCTGCTCATTACTGTACTGCAATTGTCTCATTTTAAAATGAATCAAATGCATTTTCTTTGTCTATGTGAAGCACTTTGAATTTGAAAAAAGAGCGCCTTGGTAGCTGAATAACGTTGCCGGTTTGATTCCAGCTGGCGACCTTTGTTGCATGTCAAACCTCTCTCCCCCCCCTCCCATTTCCTGTCTACCTCTTCACTCTCACCATCCAAAGAAACTCAAAAAATAAAAATAAAAAACGTTTTCACATTTTACTTTTTATGAAGGAATTTGCAAATGTGTCTGCCTTTCACATTCCATCTCACAATCATTTGTCATGTTCAGAGCTCTGACCAGCTGTGCGTTATGATGGTCGCCACCTTATGATTTAGTCGGTAGTGCAGACTCTGGTCTGACAGCCAGGGGTGTCTGAGGGACTCTGCTGCACTCATCCTCCAGCTCTTGCTCTTCACCAGCAGGCGGGTGATGAAGTCTTTGGCATCGTCCGAGATGTCCGTAAACTCCTCCTCCTCAAAGTTCCACTGACAGGACAGGATGTTGTTCAGCGTCTCGTTGTCGTCGTCCCCCAGAAACGGGGACAAGCCGCTGAGCCTGAAAACCAAGAGGAAACACAGGTCAGGGAAGCTGCAGCGTGTCTTTTTATTTTTAAGCGTGTGTTTGAATGAGCATCCGCAACTCACAGCATGTAAGTGATGACGCCGAGGCTCCACATGTCCGTGGGGAATGAAACAAACTCATAGTTGATGACCTCAGGAGCTAAAAATTCAGGCGTTCCAAAGTTGACCCTCAGCTTCTCCCTGGGCTTATACCTGACAGAGACACATGAGAGATTTATCTGACGCTGACAGAGTCCTGCTGTGAAAGGTGAGGCGAACGGATGATGAAGTTTACCTCCTGGCGAGGCCAAAGTCAATGATTTTAATCTTGTTAGTAGCTCTGCTGACACAAAGAATGTTCTCGGGCTGGAAAAGAACAAAATAGAAGGATTACAATCACAATTCATGCAAATTGCTGATATTGCTGTTTTCTTTTTAAGACAAATTCTTCCCTCTCAGATGGATATAGCCAAGAGATACAGTCATTAAAAGAAGACAGAAAGCACTGTGTGGAAACCGTTTTGTAACACTAGAGCATCCTGTCATCCAAAAGGTCTTTTTTTAAGGTCTTAACGATTGTTTTATTGTGTTTCATTAATCCCAGTAAGGAGCTGATAGAGTATAAATGAGCAATAACAATATTTTAGTTAGGTTTGGATTGAAAAAGAGGCAATCTGAAGATGGGGAACAGAGTGCACGGCAAAGAGGAAACTGGTTTATGAATCAAAATGACAGTAAAATAAGTCAAATGGGAGAATACGGGATGCTACGTTGAAGCAGGTTTACCTTCAGGTCAAGATGTAGGATGTACATCTTATGCATGTACTGCAGCCCTTCACAGATCTGGCGTATGAACAGCACCGTGTCCAGCTCCGTCAGGTTGTAGTTCTCGTCAATGATACGATCAAACAGCTCCCCTCCCTCCACACTACGGCACAAATGGAAGCACACACACACACACACAATTACAGCCAGGACGAGCTTGTAACTTTGTTGTATCGAACACGTTCTGAGCGCCCTCATGCGTGCAGGTAACCTGGACTTACTACTCCATGACCAGGATGATGTCGTGGCGCGACTCGAACGCGGCGTACAGCTGGATGAGGTTGGCGTGGTTCAGCTGGTTCATCACCTGGATCTCATTCCTCACAACCTCCTGAGAGACAGGCAGACAGACAGACCGGGACAGAATTAAACGCACAGTGCAGAAGAGGTGAACAACACAAAGTGCTGGCAAACTACAGAAGTAGATGTGCTGTGGAGTGATCTCTGGTTTCTACGACCTTTAGATTGGTAAACTGGGAAAATGCGTGGACGTCCATTAACGGCAAAACTGCAACCAGTCTGCAAGACAAGACTCGAGAGAGTGAACGCAATCTGGAGAGAAACCAGGGTTTCCTTACATATATATAATTTTTTGTATGTCCCTTCTGTTTTGCCATGCTTTGCAACTTCTGTGCAACTCATCTATAACATAGCAGTCGCTCCACATACTTTTATTAAGAGATGGACGTCTCACTGCTTTCTGATCTGCTCTCCTTTGTCGTACAATCACACCTGAAATCAAGTCTATTATTGTGTGACTACTGATTTCCTTGTAGCTGCTGCACAGTAAACACTTTCCATAGACAAGCTACTGAAATTAATTTGACACGACGCTTTACTCTTTTTTTCAGCATGCTGCAGGGAATAAATTGCAAAAGAGGATGCAGCCACTGGATAAATGAACATGCACACGTATCAGGTGCTTGTTGCAGTTTGGCCAGTTTGTTTTGTAGCCCACACTGTTTCACAGGCTTTGATCCTTGCACACTTTAGTGTCAACTATATGCAAAATTGACAAAACAAGAAAAGTCAGAAATGTCAGACAGCAGCATGAGCCAGCCAAGGATTTGGCGGTGTGCTTGGTGGGGTTCTTTTGTTCGGCTCTGAGCTGTTTTGAATGTCTCAGATGGTAACGTGACCACAGAGGGCTATGCTTGGACATCTAACCTCTCTCCAGCGCAAGAATGACACAATGAGGCTGACAAGCTGCCACATGCCCTCTGGGCTGTTGCGCTGTATGTATTTTTAAAATGCAATCCTTTACGGTGCTTAGCCATGATAAAAGTAACCATCCGTTAGACTGTCTGCGGAAACAGGCATCCCAGTGACATTGCAGAACATGTATTCTGTTTCGTATTCAGCGTTCATTGTCTGATCATTAGAGCACCTTCTCCTTCTGGCTCCTGGCTTTGATGATCTTGGCAGCCAACATCAAACCCGACGAGTTCTCCATGCACTTGTGCACCTGTCCAAAACGTCCCCTAATGAAAGAGACGTGAACGCATAGACAAGTCAAACACATACGTGGATACTGGAAGGCAGAGCAGAAGAAGAACCATGCTAGAAATCAGATTTTGGATTTATAAAACACTACTTGTCGCCAGAAAACTATCAACAATACAGATTTTGTTTTTTTTGCGTAAGTAATTCAAGTAATTTTTCATGGTCAAATTCAAAATAATTGCTGGTTCCAACATCTCAGATGAAGAAATTTAAGATGAGAACTTGTGATTGTTATTTTCTCACTTTACAATAATAATAACAATAATCGATTCATTGTAGAAAAAATAAAATAGCTCATTTAAATAACTTCATTCCAGCTCTTACACATTATAATAAGCTCCTTCAGTCACACAGTAATTAGGGCTATATACTGTCAGTAATTTCAGAAATGTGCTTGCGTGTTGAGGGATAATCTCCAGTTACATCAGAGAGGCCCGCTATTTTGCAAGTGCCCTCTCCCTCTGAAGCTCGCAATCCTCTGCCCTTTAGGGGCAATAGAAAGGTCTTGGAAAAAACCATTAAGCATCCCTTCACAGGGTGTGAGATCCTCTGTCATTTCATTCCATGAGGACCGATGTGTCTCTTTTTACTCACCCTCCCAGGACCTCGTCTCTGTTGATAGTGTAATAGGTGGCTATCTGGTGGGGTTTGGGAGTCACGATGCGGTGGTCGAAAGGTGCTAACGGTGGAGGGCTCGAGTCTGAAGAAATCATGAGGAAATATAAACAAAACAGAGATGATATACAGAGAGTACGAACGGAGACAGCAGAAGAGGCCTCGGCCCCCAGAAACAAAGTGGATCGAAATAGCAGCAGGCCAACGTCTCATTATGTACTCTGCCAGCTGTGCCGGCTGACATGTTAGTGCCGCCTGAACAGGCATGGTGTTGTGACATTGGATCTGCTTCAAAGTCTGAGGAACGAAAAGCTAAATGTCACCTACTAACAACCAATTTGGGTGTACACGGAGAGCCGGCTGCACGTGAACATGACACAAAAGTGGATTCACGTCATAAAGAGGGTTGTGGAAATGCTGATGTCAAGAGTCCTACATGGATCTTTTATGCCTGAACTACAGGCTTATGGTTATACTACTTGATAATTCCTACATGATTTATGACTAAAGAAATGTGTCTTTGTGACTGAAGAGCTTGTATTTGAATGTAAATGTTATTATTACTGTGTGGAAGCAAAGAATACAGGGCCCTTAAAGTGTATTACAAGCTGCTCGTTTAACTTTATTAAGCAAATGTGGCATCTTTTCTTTCAACCACATCAAAAAAACAAAACGTTGATACACTGTATATGTTATATAAGACCATACATACAGCAGGATTTGATCCAAGGTCTAAATTTCAAAATAAAAATGGCTGTAGTCACTAATTACACTCTGGCAAAATATTTCCACACCTGGTTCCCATCAAAATTGAAAGTTACACATGATAAGAAGTTGCAAAAACCTCAGAGTTCTCACTGGGAGCTACAGTCCAGTTTTCTGGATTTGCTTTCTCATGCATTCATGCGCTGTAAAAGTGTAACGTCCCACCTATAATAAATTCCTTCACTGCCGACTCTCCGTCCTTCCCCTCCTCTCCCACCTCCGTCTCGACTTCTTCAGACGTGGAGGCCTGCAGCTCGCCCCCCTCCACCACCTGTCCATCGGCACTTTGCACTTTACCGTCTTCCACTCTGCTTTTTTTGAGGTCGTCCTTCTGCAGGTCTTCTTCTGAGACACGGCGTTTGCTGCACGTGGCCGCGTCGCCGGCCTCCTCAGGGCTGCCCAAAATAAAACATGGAGCACGTGCACAAGTGTGACTTCCACCAATAAAAACACAGTGAAATTATCCAACGACAGCATCAGGATGAATTGTGACGGACTAGAAATACCTTTCCTGTGGTAGGAGAATGACACTTGGAGCCCTTCCTGACATTGATGACTCTTCTTCCTCGCCTATATGCTTTCTCTTCCCATCATCCTCCTCTTTTGCAGCCAGTTCTGGACTAACACCTCTTGACTTTTCCACCCCTTCATCTGAGTCCTCAAAGACATCCCCCTCCTCCTCCTCTTCCTCCTCCTGCGCCGTAGTTGTCTTCTTCCTCTTCTCTGACTGGGTGGCAGAGGTGTGAGGACCGTCCAGGATTAGCTCGGCCGGCTCCTGTCTTCTTCCTCCACTTCCCCTGTCCTCCCCCCTCTGACTGACAGCCTCCGCTTGATCATGGGAATGCTCGGTGTTCTGCCTGTTGAGTTTCTCCACCTGTTGCTGCAGCACAGGCTCGTTCAGCGAGGACGTGTCTGACAGGGGGAACAACAAAGCAAACAGCCATAAGGAATTACTGCCACTCTGTATGGACTCCTTACTATTACATTCAAACTTCCAAACTGTAGCTTTCAGCATGTTTTGAAATTGATGACCCTGGCATGGATGCAACTCACTCATAATATATCGGAGAATATATGTTATTTTATTTTTAATGCCCATATTGCAATTAGACCGATAAACTGGCTACACCAATGTAGTGCCTAATATTAGCTAATTACAGATACATCTAAGTTGATTGTTGCACTGTAAAGTGCCCCACTCAGTATGTATTTTGACCCACAATTTGAGTTGTGTGTTTATATATAAAATAAGACTATTGGCAGATATATCATCAGATTATTTACACACCCAAATATTGATATCAATATGGGCTTCTATAGTCCATCTATCTATTCCAGCAGATCATCAAAGAACAAAGATGCTGCGCACGTCTGTGCAGAAACTCAGGTGACTGGAATTAAAGTGCTACCTGATGTGTCCAGAGGTTTCCTCTTCTTCTGGACCTTCAAGCCCTTCAGGCTCACTTTGGCTTTATCCTTGTCATCCTTTGCCTTGTTGCCAAAAGAAGAAACAAAGATCAAGTATTAGACGATGGTGCCACAAGGTGACATAGACGAAACTTGTTACGGCCCCAAACTCTGGCGTGAGGTCTCACATTTGCAGCAATTATTTTTCAACTCAAGTGTGATGGTTCTGGGGGAAAGAGGAAAGGTCACATATCATCTGCAGCCGATGTCATGCCGCACGACACAGGAAAGAGTTGTATTCACACTTCCCGACATATACTATACAGTGATTAAAGAACATAATATAAGAGCAATATCAATAGAAGACATTATTTTCTGTGCATGGCACTGATATTTCTGTCATGTCTGACAGAGGCCTTCTGGTGCCATAAATCTGTTTGCTTAATCACAAACAGTAAGTAAGACATTCCGCCTCCCGCACATATGCTCTGCAGAGAGCAGTGAAAGCTATGCAACAGTCCTAAGTACATTCTTCAATATTGCTTCAAGCACCAAGAATAATAAACATGCACAGTGTAACACAGACTATGTGTGTGGCTTCATACGAGGACGCCAGCCCATCTAATCAATCAGTGCAATGTTACCTATTCACAGTCTACCAGACAAGTGCTAAACTGATCATGTGCAGCTGCAGACCGACCCGCTGCTGATAAAGACATGGTTTGGATAAGATAACCAGTCTTAGTCCATTCATTCACACCTCAGAGGCAAATGGCAGGAGGGAACATTACTTAACATTACAGAGTCCGACACGCTGAAGTACAGTGGCGCTAATAATGGATTTACAAGGAGCCATATCAGAACTAAGAGGAATGAAAAGAAGCTTTACATGCAAAGAAGAAATTCAAAAAACCTGTTGAGAGCCATTTGTAGATGTACTGTGCGTATTAAACCTAAAGAATTAAACCTAAAGCCAGCGCTATTAATATTGTTAGTTATATGATTCCACTGAGAGGATGCCATTTGCAACCTTTCGTACAACACTTGATGCATGCGCCGCAATGATCACAATTAGACCTCTCGCTATGTTGCCATTAATGACATGGCACACAGTAATAGAATCACTATGGGAACATCGCACTGCACCTTCCTCAAAGTTGGAAACACATTTGATTTTGAGGCTGTTTTGGGCCACTTCCTGCAGGAAACCCGTGCCTGTGGTGTTGTTAATCCTCTCACCTTCTTGTTAGCCTTGCTTGCAGGCTGTTTAAACAGCATCTCCACCAGCCTGGAGCTCTTCACCACCTCCCCGATGAAGCTGATCACCTGCTGGGTGTTTTCCACCAGCTTCTCCACCCCTTCCAGCCTGCGTCCCTGAAACTCCATCCGCTCGCTGGCCCTCTCCACGGCCCCACACAGCTCCCTGCACACCTCAACACCCGACTCGCGCCTCCCCCCGTGGCCCTCTTCATGCATCGATGCCAGATCTCGACCCATACCCCTGACATCCTGGGACAAGCCGTCCAGTCGGATTAAGACGGTCTGCTGCATGTTGAGCAAGCGCTCCATCTGAGAGCTCAGGGAGTCCATTCGGCTCTCCACACAGCGCAGGGCGGCATCATGAAGAGAGGAAGATGAAGATGAAGATGAAGAAGCTTGGGACTTGTCTGATCCATTAAGAGAGGGTTTCCTTCCACCGGGCTTCTGACCATGAAGAGGGTTTGGATCATAGACTTTGGCTAAAGAGTTGACAATGCTGGAGTTCATGACTGATTTACAGCAGACCTCCTCTCAAACAGCACAAACCTTTCACACACTAACCAAGTCCCTTCACTTCCATGCGGGCTCAGTGGAGACGACAACAAAAACCATGTTACCATGTGACAAAGCTCCAGGCAGACGAAAAGACGTGGAGGGATAACAGAGATCTCTCGCTCAACACTGCAGAGTTGAGATTTAAGAATAGCAAATGACTGTCCTCCAGATTAAAGTGCAGCCCCCAGTGGACGTCAGGGACTGAGTGGCCAGTGATAAGAGCCGAGGGCTCGGGTGTGCAGTTGGGGATTGAAGTGTGTTAGGCGGGAGAGTCTGGAAGGGGTCGCTATGTGACATTTGAGTCACTTCAAAAGCCCTTCAGTCAGGTGTCAGAATCCCAAGAATCTGGGACAGAAATATGACGCAGTTAAAAAGTAAGACAAACAAATAAAAAAAGAACAGCCAATAAAAACAGGACACCGAATGTGATCATTAAGAAGTCGTGCAGAGATTCAGTTGACGTAGTAGAATGAGCGTAGAGTATATTCTGCACAACATGGATGTTATTATCAGATTCTGTACGGAAGTATATGGATTTGAAATTGTTCCACAACAGGAAGTGGGCTGACAGGTGCAAATGGCGTGCAAGGCTGTAAAAATGTATTAACCACTTGGAGCCCTGTTAAGGACACGGGCATTGTGGGTATTTCTGAACCTCTGAAAATGAAAATGCCACACGCTTCTCATAAGTGATTTGTTTTTACCCGGAGGGTGTGTCAGCAGAACATCGCATAATTGCCGCAAATTCTCAGGGTTGACGCGTTCTCACAGAACATCATCTGTGTGCTTAAACAAATGTAAAGCTACCAAATCACACCCCTTTGTTGAATCTTTTTGTTAATTCATTTCCTATCCCCGAGCTCAATGACTTGTTTTGCTGCCTAAATTACCATTTTATTTTTATTTTGCTTATGTCATTATTACTAAGGTATTTAAGAGGAACCACACCACAGCATTTATAGCCAGTTGCTGAATCACCTTCCTCTTAGATCCCGAAGAGTCTTTCTATTACCAAAAGGTTTGTTTCCCTGCTAAACTCTGTATTTAAAGCTAACTGAGTATGAAGCATAAAGTTTTCTCTTTTTCACATTTTGCATAGTGGAAAACGTTTAGTTTAGGAAGTTTGAAAAAAATGTATCCACTGTTCGGAAAGAACCTGCAAAGTTCCCATTACAGGCTCACTGTCCACATTAAGGACAAGACAGCAGAACAAGACAGGAAACAGGTGATACCACTGACACCTTAGAATGAAGGACAAAGTGACACAGATATTCACATGAACAGACACAAACGACTGACGCTTATTGAGATGCGTCTGACTGTGCACACTGACTTTAAACCTTTCCACGTCTCAGTCCAGTGGTATCTGGAGAGGGCAGGGTGACAGAGCCTATATACTGGCACCCTGCATCTGTCAACAACGGAAAAACCTGACCTATACTCTCTCCGTCGCTCTGTACCAACAGCTCGTCAGCTGTCAGGTTTAACACTCGTATCCCCAGCGCCAATTTAGCAGCTAAGGTGAGAATGAAAGAGGACACTGTGCAGAGTACAGTACATGCTGTGCAGACCACGGATCAGGGTGAGAGTTTTCACAATAACCTGGTTTGTTAACATTAATTCTGTTACTCGTCAGAGCCTGACACACAGCACTGCAACTCCTTTATACTATAGCTATCCAGGGATTTAAAGGGCCACTTCACCCAAAATTAGCCTGAAACAATGTATTCAACAGAACAGAAACGTGTCTTTCCAAGTACAAAACAAACAGTGACTAACCATAATCAGACAGATTTACTGAAAACTACTTTCAACTGATATTTGTCAGCCGACAGTTTCTCTCTTTTTATGACAAAGGCAGAAACCTCTCAGACTGAGGCCTGTACATTACTGCACCATTTGATGTAGAAAACATGTTGAAAACACGTCATTTTTTGCAATTTCAACACCATAAACTAAATCTCATCAAACTCACTACTTGGAGATAAATAGCACTAAACAGGTATTTTATTGTGTTTTGAATGAACTGGCCGTGTTATTGCTCTGAAAACTCCATCCAGAAAACACAACACATGGACATGCTTTAAACACCTACAGCAAGTGGCTATAGTATAAGAGTCATAAAACACTCATTGGTGCACCATATAAATACCAACAGACTCAGAGAAGGGAACACCATTCCTTATTGTCATGTTCTTCATCCATTACTGTCTTATATCAGACTCATCGTGCATTAGGCTATTGCTCACGCCACAACCACTAGATTTGGTGTCTGATAACTGGCTGATAAAATTGAAGACAGATTTTAAGCAATCCAGCAACATAGATGCTAGAGAGGGATGATGAGAGGATCAGGGTGGAGGCCGATTAGTCTGGGTGTGGTTTCGAGGGCAGTGGGAGGTGTAACTGTACCCTGTTGGGCAATCTCTGAAATCCCCAGTCAGAAATGGTTACAGATGAGATGAGGGCCCGTGTGGAACAGGAGCACCTGCACCACATATAGAGATACTCAGCAGGAACACACAGATGATGCATAATGCTTATTCTAGTGCCAGAATCCCAGTAAATCCAATATCACTCCACCACCATGACCTGAACATGAATGCGACAGGCTTTAGCCCAGAGCCACGATGACAGACTATGTGCCATGCAGCAAACGTGTGCCCCAGGATAGTGGCTGCTGTAGCTTGGCAAGCAAAGGCTGACATGAAGGCAGGAGTGGAGAGTAAGTACCTGTACTTGAGTAAAGTACACATTTTGCAGGGTAAGATGTCGTCTTTCATAGGATATATGTTCACGAAATATTTCCAAGCTGCATAACGATAATATGCAGGCGATTGGTCCCAAAACCCAGCCCTAGATTTGACCCGTAGATTTTTAGGGGAATGTATACTCATGAGCTGAACCTGTGCCTACTCTACAAATGAGACTGCCACGAGTGCCTAGTTATAGACTAGAAATTTTCGGCCACCTGACAACAGCTCAGTTACAGCTCTCTGATCTCTGGCATGTTCCAGGGCCCTGGTCCAGCTCTCGGGCCCCTGATTCATCCAGGGTTTCCCCCACCCAAATGGCATCCCTGCCCACAAAGCATTTACCATAGCATCATCATGACTCGGCCCGCACAGCCTTACTGAGGCCAAAAACAACTGCATTCAACTAACTGCATTCATTCTCCAACTTCACCACCAGGGGGTGTCACTTGAATGGCCAGCAAAGTAGCAGAAGCACTATTGTGCACAGCTTTTATTATTTACATTTTCTAGTAGCTTTTTCATTCATGCGATGGACAGTATTTCCCTGTGACGTCTGAACAAACATTCAAAGCCAAGCTTTTACAGCTTAAATGGAAATATTCAACATGTCTGTTTATGCACATTTCCCCATAATTCACCCTTCTGGATGTGGTTATCTTTGGCAACGTCTGCCTCATGACAAATAAAGTTGCATGGGTTTGAACAGTGCTGCAATGCAATGTTGTTGATGGCATCACTGGGAGGTTTTGCAGGGTTGAAGAGGTTATGTCAACTTTTTATGGAATATTAAAGATCCTAGGGTACCCCCGTTGTTAGAGGACGGATGTCTGGCGAGTACATGACAGTGGAAAGAAAGCTACACTTTATCTCTGTATAGCTCCACCTGCTGCATTTCTGTCTGACAAACCTTCTTGTGTCACCACTGGCTGATGACAGTCTGTACTTTCACAGTTCAGCCGCTGCGATAACATTGAGCTCTCGGGACACACACCAATACAAACCCCTTTCATGGTTGCTGTATGACGTCAGCAGAGTGTGTTTGTGCTGGCAACTTGGCCCGTCCTGTAAATATGTTACATAAGCGACATATGTATGTGCGCAGACCCCCTAAATACGTGCACACGAGCCAAGTTTCCTCGGTTATTGCGGGTTTGCTGCTTTCTGTCAGTGTTATGTAACATGAAGACAACTGGGCGTGATGGTGTTTGATTCGGGGCAAATGGTGACCTCTGACCTCAAAACACACACAAGCACCTACACACAAAAACCAGCAGAGCTCAGTGGAGAGTTGAAGGAGGATCTCGCAGTGTCCCAGTGTAAATGAGGTAAAGAGGCCCACAAACTAATTGACATGAAAGGTATTAATGTGACTTCAATCGTTTGGTGGTTACAGTCTAGAGACAGTCGTTGAAGGACAGAGTTCAGGATGCTGCCCTGCCGCAGTGCCCTTGAGAAAGGCACTAACTCTGCCCTATCAGCCTGGAGGAAGGGAAGCAAAATGACATGCATGCATGTAATGAATGTATTCTGTATTTTAGTCTTTGTTTTTTAGATTTTAGTTTATTATTCCGTGCTATTATTGCAAGATATGTCCCATGGTTGCCTTGTTGTGCTGCAATTTAGTGTTTGCAAATCTTCACTTTGTGATACCAGCTCAACACTCTCACACGGAAAACCAATTTAAACTACCCAAAACTACAAATACGCAAATAAAATACACACAATGAAATAACGGCATACCTGAATGCATAAATAAAATTAAATGAGTTATTTGACAAAAAAGTGAAGAAAGAGATGTATTTAACAAGAATAAATGGTGACGTTTTGTTGATATATTGAGCTGTTTTAGAAAATGTGCACAGTAAATTGGTCAATATGTGCAACATTATTGCTGCATGAGGGGCCTTATAATTGCACTTCACATACATGAATATGAGTTTCACAACAATACGGCAAACAAGATGTTCCTTGTAATGGACCTCCTAAAGTTAATAGTAAACATTAGTAACATCAATATGGTGTTGTAATATACGGACGCTGCACTGCTGTCTTGCTACCACCGGATGGCAGCAGAGGACCACAGACCGATGGCTCCTCTTCTAACCACAAAACCTGCTGATAAGTAGCTGCAAATTTGGAAGCAATAGGAGAGCATTTTGTTTGAGGGTCGTGCCCAGCTGTTTGAACTGTTAACCCCTACACACACACACACACACACAAACACACGCACGTTTGCCATGAAGGATTTAGTGTACACACCACCTGCAGTCAAATACCAATTTCACAGTTGTGCCTTCATGTCCAACTCCTCTTAATTTCATCTTTCTCTCATTCACTATCCAAATAACATTTACTGATTACAGCGCTGTGTTTTAGACTCTCGAATGAGTGTTTTCCTTAAAATCAGGCCGCTATCGTTTGCCATTAATTTATGAAAATCAGCTTGCGCAGATTAGTTAAATACCTACCACGATGAACACTGTATCTGCTTATACTTTTCTTTTGGTTAACTCCAGCTACATCCACAGGTGACATTTTCTACACACTGGAACATATATCCAACACGCCCATCGGTCTGCTGCTACTGCTCCTCCACACTCGCAGTGAACATGGAATTTGTGACCTGCAGGTATTAAGACATCCAGGTGAAACGGTGCAAATCTATATTAAAATGTTTCTTATGTCTAGATATACACTCAGTTGCAAGTTTAAACACCGAGCTAACAACCCTGCAGTCTAACTGCCATGCAATAATAATAGCTGTATATCCATATCTTCAACGTTTTACACTGTGAACCAGTTTACCTCTAGTTGGTACATAGCAACTGAGTGCAACATTATATAACCATTGTTTCAACAACATTTAAATGAAGACATAGGTTATAATTAAATGTGTAGTACGTTCATTCATTCATTCATTCATTAACCACACTGCTTATCCCGAAGGGTCGCAGGGGGGGGCTGGAGCCAATCCCAGCTATCATTGGGCGAAAGGCAGGGAAACGGGCAGGGAAATGTGTAGTACGTTCTAGCTAAAATCATTTAAATGCTGTTGAAACAACCTAAAAGTGTCCATTTTAACCTATACCTGCAAATCACCAAAACTATGCGTATTGTATACTGACATTGCTGTCAGTGGTAGAAAGTAACAGTAAGTACATTTACTCAAGTACTGTACTTAAGTAGACTACAATTCTGAGGAGCTTAGTACTTTACTTGAATATTTTTTTTTTCTGCTACTTAACACTCCTGCTCCTATATATTTCAGTGGGAAATATTGTACGTTTACTTGACTACAGCTTTAATTACTAGTTACTTTGCAGATTTGTGGCTCCTAAACCTACTTATTTGCACAGCTGGTACAAATAAAATAAATTTAACAAGCTTATTTTTGGGCACAAGCATTATAATGCCTCATGCTGCCGTCTCCCACCACAGGAACATAATGATATTTAATTACAGGAGCTGAATGCGTATCTCTCATTTTGGAGGCTCCTTATTGGCTCGCTGTATCACATCCTTGACTCTTGTAGAGGATGCTGCTGCATTAGTGATGTAAATATGACCGTTACCCATTCACGTAACTTTGATGTAATCCTCTCTTCAAGTTAAGGCACACATACGACACATTTTCAACATTGGAGAAATACTCAAACACATAAGAATGTATTACATTACATTAAATTAATAGTATATTAAGTATTAAAACTTCTCTCTACCTAATTTGTCTGTAACTCTTGGATTTATGCAGTTTATCAGTCCGAGCATCGACCACAACATAATAAATCGCTTGATGAACTATTGCAACTCATCACACAAAGTAATGGCAATGGCCGGCAAGCACTCATACTTGTGTGTACTGAGTGTGTGTGTGTATTAGGCCCCACTGCACTGTGCTGGTAATGAGTTATGCAAACAGCTGAAAGTGGACACCGACCGAGAGAGCAGAGGAGTCCTGGCGAAAACAGCACATTCCTCTGGAGTCCTCATACCAGAGAGAGACAGAGGAAGAAACAAGAAGCCAGGAGAGCAGAGGATTTAAAGTCTTAAGTAAAATGCAGGTTCAGTTTCAAGCTCCCTTTCCTTCAATTCACGTAATATTCAGATAGTCTGTGTGTGTAGCTGATCAATGTAAAATACATCAAGACACTGTTAAACTGATCTCTGATCTCTGATCTGAGGTCCACATTATCACAGTATTCATAATATTAATTATATATGTTTATATTAAGGGCCGGTCATAAAAATGCCTTTGCAACAATCAGCTGTGTAAGCATGCAGTAGTAAGACGCGTCGATTAACATTCTCGTCGACACTGAATGAACTTCAGTAACATCAGTTTTGAGCAAATTCTACCATAAGATCAGTTTGACAATTTATACTATGTAGTGAGAATTTATTTATGTAGATTTTTAATACTAAAGCCTTAGGACAGGGTATCTCCATCTTCAGGCGTCATTCATCATGCAAATAAATGTACAAAATGTCAGAATCTCTTTGTTTGCCAATAGGAATCTTTGTGATTTAAAGCATCAATAAAAACAATGACTTGACTTGACAAAAACAAGAAGCCTACGAGCCACTGAGGGACTGAGGGGCTTGCTTAATTGACGTGTTGCCTTTGTATCATCTCGATTAAATAATTCACATTTCCAACGATCTGTATAGGTCCATCAGGTCCATCCACACTTAATATCAAGCACACTTGCAAAAAACTGTGCGCTTCTTCCGGTAACCAACACACCTGCTGTGTGATTACTGCTTCACCTATTTGTACATTTCCCGTACTCCAAAAACCAACTACCGTGCAAAAAAGGAAATTATCACAAGTGACAAACATCCAGTTTCTGCAGAAGTTGAAGGATCTATCAAACAAAGATTAATAACACACTGCACCCCCGATTGTCCTTCTTTGTCTTTTTAAATCTTGAATCCGTCACGTGGAGCTATCACTGGCTCTGTTCTTCCGTCCCTCCTCTGTTTGTTTGTGTGCTAATTCCGTCTGAGCTATGCGAGTATGAGAATCCGAGGCAGGAGAAGCCCTTCTCACATTAGCCGTGCTCACGCGCATTAGCACATGCTACAGCTTACTCTGTACAAGCCTCATACGAAACCATCAGTTTGCATACTGTAAGTCCCTGGTCTAAGACACGCATACGCGTGAACTCCTTTTCTTGATTTTGATGATAAAGTTATACTTATGTTTAGTTTCAAGAGAAAACACTCCACACAATTTTAACCGTTTACCATTTCAATGACACAAAACTACGAATACAGTACTGCATTGAGTGCAACAATAAATTAAAAAAAATAGGCTCAGTAGCTTACGTATGTTCTTGTCTACCTGGAAGCAAAAGAAAGAAACCATTATAACTATTGTATTTCTGATACAGCTGTGAGGGATAAAGATGATGCAGTATGGTTGGTAAAACCTGCACCGCAGTAGTAAATCTGTTAAGATGTTAATAATATTGCTTAAATGCCGAATGAAAGTGACAGGAGCAAAATGATTGTTTCAGTTAAATAGAATCATAAACGTCTCTGTTGCATGGACAAAAACAACAACGCATTGGAGAAAATAAAGAGGAGCTCATGTTGATCACATTCTCATGAATCTGCAAACATTCACAGAAACATGTGGGCTCTTCTGCCGGGTTAACACTTTACTGACGGGTCTTGTCACATAGTTTTTTCTTTTCACACAAATATATTATTTCCAAGACGCTGCAGGCTGGCTTTTAGTGTAAACCTGGTGTTGATGAAGGAAATGCTCCCTCCTCACCTGAAGATGCTCCCACACGTATTAAAGTTAGTGGGCTTCAGCAGGAATGAGAAATGGTTAAAGTGAGTAAAGTTAATTAGCAGTCCGCTGAGGAAGAAGGTTGTTTCAGCACCTTGGACAGATCTCACCTCGACAGGATTAACCTGTGCTGCACCCAGGTTTCAAAAAGCTTCAATTCAAAGTTCAAACTTCACTTTTAATCTCCTCAGATCAGTCTGATCTATTATCCATCACAGTTTTATTCATCTTAAAACCTGCACTGTCAACATCTTGACATATTTAGCATATGACATATTTAACTGTCCGGGGTAGTAGAAGTGATAAATAGAGTTATATATCTAGTGGTAATAAGCCAACTGTCAGCTGAGACAAGGGACTTATAAAACTATTGAGCCGACACTGACAGGCTTTAACTGCTCAAAGCTCTCCCACTTTATGAGGAGTCAATTACATTTGCTTCCTGCTGGATTATGTTAACGTGATAAACTGGTTCATACGGTATGAGCGGTATGCGTAGCACAGAGGGCACAGGCTCATCTGGACGGAGTTCAATGCTGTTGGACAGAATGTAGATGTCACTGCTGGTGACAAGTGTGTGACGCATGTGAAATGACGTTATGTTTTCCACTGGTTGTCTTTCGCTGGATACAGATGGAGGAAATACTGCTTCACCCGCTAAAGACTATTGTTTTTGCATTGTTTTGTCAAAGCAACATGTTTAGTACACTTCAGCCCAACAGCAGCAATGTTGCACACGTTACCTCAGCCAGTACACAGTACATTCCTGGAACAGCTGATTCTAATTTGTTACCTAACAGACGAACAAACAGGAAAACAAAGCTTCCTTGGCGACGGCAATAAACACCAATGACAGTTGTAGTCAAATCTGTCAAAATGAGAAGAAGAAAAACAATCTAGATTGCATAAGGTTGGCAGTAAGACACCATTAGTACGGATGTTAATGTGAGAACATCCATTACGTCATTTCCGGTTCATCCAGGCCTGCAGCTTGATGGCTTCTGCCTTAATCCACAACATAACAGCTGAGCACCATAAACAAAGATCTGTTGATTTACAACCATTCTGCTATTCATTCACATTGAATGAACATCTGGCATGTCCCCAAATTCACCTGTTCACATGTAGCACAGGTGCGTGGACCCAAACTCCTCGCTCGCTGTATTACCTGCGCGTCTGCAGACGATGTGGTCCTTCCCCTCTTCTTGCAGGAGAATAATTTCCACAGCCGTCGCCACAGGAAAGTGGCCACCAGACACACGCTCCCTAATATCCAGATATCTTTATCATTTAAGAAGTTCTCCATGATGGAAGTCTTCCTCTTCCTGTCCCTGTTGTACCCCTGCTTATTTCAGCCTCTTGTGGCGAAGGAGTCTCAGATGGTGGGCAACAAGTTGTTGACATGGGGCGAGACAGCGGGCGTAGGCTATGAAATAATTGGGCTTCTGTAGCTGTGCATTGAATGCTCAATGTCTTGCTCACTAAAGACTCGGTGCTGTCAAGCCACCTGCCTACCCCTCCACCCGACTTGCTCCCTACCTCCCACCCCAGGACCTAAAAGGAGAGAACATGCTGTCTCTGAGACAAGAATGGGATAGGTGGTGTTAGGTTCAGGGTGTCGTTGCTGTACGCAGAATCAGATGCCTGCTGCTGCTGCTGGTATGTTAGTGAGACCCCTGCGGTATCCTTTAACTTCAGACACAGCACTTCATGCATGCATGCATGCAAGTATATCTGTCTGGCAGACGCTTTACCTCATTATACCTCACAGAGCGTGTGCATGCACCATTGCAGATGCAACCACTGACGTGTCAACACTCTGCATGTTGAAGGAACACCTGCATTCGTGTGCTGCTAAGTTGAACCTTTCTGCGGCCACATGTGTGAAAACAAGACTTCTGCTGAGGGAGTTGTGTGTGTGTGGACTGTCCATACTGTGTGAGAGAAAGAAAGAAAGGAGAACTTCTAAATGTTAATGTCCTTAATTGTATCAAGTATGCAGAAGTAAAACAACTCTAAAGGTATGGGTGTGTGAAATAATAAATTATTAAAAAACACACACAAAAAAATACCCCACTTCTGTGTCCTATTCAGTACACACCACACAGGGATAGACGTTAATATTTTTAAGGACTGACCACACTAAACCCCTAAATTTGGTGGCCAAAGTACATTTTTGGTGGCCGAAATGTAACGTTATGTAAAAACAATCCAGAAAAGGCAATTTAACTTCAACTTGAGACCGCCTTTCTTAACTGCGACACTTCAATAAATGAAAAGACACTAACAGAATGAGAATATATTTTCATAATAAATCATTTAAATTGGTGCAGATATTCTCTCTCAGTCTCTTAGTTCACAGTTTCGCTTCCTTGTGCAGATACAATGACAGACACAGTGTGAAGGAATCGGGATGTTTGTGGAACTGTAACGTTGCTTCGACACCATTTGTGCCACAGTTGTCTGCCTGGATGGAACTGATCCTTCACCCTCATGCCCTCCCAGTTTACTGTATGAAGGACTTTAACCTGGATGAGACATTTCATTTTTTGGGTATCGATTAACAACCTCAGAAACTCCTACAGATCATACATACTGTACGTCCCCTGTTTTTGTTTAAATGTAATTCTGAATAAACCTTTTAAAATAAGATCTGAAGAATTATTTTCACTTACACATTATTAACCACATCATTTTCCCACTGTAGAGAGTGGCTATTGTTGTTGGTTGTTGCCATTTTGATTTCTAACCAAATAGAATAATTTCTAACTTTATTTTTCAAATTTCAAATAAAAAGATGTTTATCAAGCAGCAAATGTTTAGCATATTGTGTTTAAAAAGCATGTTTTAAGATTTTAAAGATTCCTTAAAATTGACCTTTTTTTTTTAGCACAGCAGCTGGGGTGGGGTTCAAGAGTGCAAACGGTGGCAGGTGGGTGGAGGATGGAGAGCAGAAGGAAAAGCACAGAGAATAGAAGGACAGATGGTGGAGCAAAGGTGCAACTGAGGTCGTGTGACAGAGACTGAGAGGAAGGTGAGAGAGTTGTTCACTGGGCTCTGTGATAGGCTGAGGAGCTTAAATTACACATGGTGCCAGCCTCCCGCGTAACTGAACATTCCGCTGAGCGCAACCTGGTGGTCACTTTGAAAGCACCACTGATTCATATAGTGGGACAAGGCAAAAAATAAATGAGCCAAATTCCCAACATAATGTGGAAATGGTCACAATGCAGCTTACAGAAAAGGCATACAGTACTCTGAGATCAGACAGCTGCACAGATGTAAGCACTTTGTACTCAGCTGACAGTAACATTTTGCTGTAACCACATCATTTTGATAACCCACACAATGTGCAATACCGATATTCATATGTGCAATAATGTAAATCCTGTAGTTTTTGTATGTATACACATATTTTTTACCTTCTCTTTTGCTTTTGCATGCTATACTTATTTACCACCTGTTGCTCTGTTTTGCACCATCACCTTTGCTGCTGTTTCACTGCAATTTCCCCACTGAGGGACTAATAAAGGAGGACCTTAGCTCTTATCTTAATCCTTCGTAGCCACTTTAAGTATTTTATTTTAAGAAAAACTGTTTTGTGTAGGCTTTTTTTCTACCTCTTGTACTTCTGCTAATTGCGGGACCAAGTGATGGTGACGCCAGGTGACGTAGAACCTAAGACGCTCGTAAGCGTTGCTTATAGCGTGTACAGGTTAGACTACTGTTCTGAACTTAGATTACTGTTACAGCGCTTTGGGAACCGTTTCGGTTGAAAAGCGCTATATAAGAAAGAGTCCATTTACCATTTACAGGTGTGGTTCCTTATAGCTCAGGTACATGTTCTACTGTTTAATATTACCTTTATATAGTTAATTTGAGCAGATTGCTGATATCACAAGCATCTCAAATTAACATCTAACGTCTTCCCTTTATGGTAAACTGACATTTACAGTAACTCATATCCGAGTGGTCAGGTCTCTATTATATTTTCTAAATGAGCAAAGCAAACTGGCCCAGGGCCGCCATCTTGTGGCAACTAGACATGTGTGCGTTGACCAAGCGCCAAACATTGATTTAAGTAAAAGACAGGCTGAGAGCTGAGGACATTCGGACAGACAAAAAACACATTAAAGGCTCTGCGGCGCCCTCTAGTGAGCTTGTTGTATTCAACCTGTCATGGCATGTTGTGCATGTAGAGTTTACTGCTGGCTATTTCAGATCCCCACCCCTTCGCACAGACTGCTTATGTGCAGCTCAGGTTGTACTCATGGCACATATTGCCATCAGGGGGCAACAACATTGTTACAAAGACAATCATTCTCATGCAGCCTCACTCCCATAAAAGATGGAACTAAAAAGACTAGCAAATTGTTGATTCAGTAGTGAATTAGAGTGTATCTATACTGCTAGATCCCTCTCTCCCATCCCAGCAGATTTTAAAAAAGCAACAGAGGAGTGAGGGAACAACAACTGAAGGAGGCGTGGACTCGTAGGCTTCATAGTGTGTGGGCCAGGGACACGGGGGGGAGCATTTCATGACGTAGACAGGTCCCAACTGTTAGACTCTATTTCAGCATTGGCCTGCAGGTTCAGGGCTGATTTAAAACAGCAGATGGAGCATATTTTTATACATTTGGTAAGAAATGTCAATATTAACACCAACAGTGATGTGTTTCATCACAGTACAGACATATCATTTAGTTTACAGCTCAAAGATCACATTTAAGTGTGAAGTGGTAATTTATAGTATTTAACTGGCAAATTAAAGAAAGATTTAGAGACCAAACTGGTGTTTTTTTGTTTGAGCCAATTATTTTTCAAATAAATCCAAACTTTTTATTACTGTTGAATTTTGTGTTTTTTTATTCGTCCAGGCAGCCATTGGTTTCCATTATTTTCAGTGCGGTGCAGAAATAAACGTACGACATAAAAACACTGGCCATTTCACGCTTGAATGGTGAGCAGTAATGTGTAAATTAGTTTTAGTAAATTGGCTGAACATGCAAACTGTCTGGTCTGTTTGGATTTAGATTCTTTGTTGGCAAATGAGCATGTCGATAGTTGAAGTAGATCCAATTAAATATGGCAGCGGAGTGGCAGCCTGTAAGAATTAATTCTACTAAAGTGTCCTCGAGCAAAAATCTACAGGAGGAAGGTGAAAAGGACGTCCAGGAATAAGTGAGTTATCTAATCAACCGCAGTCCTCAGGGAGCGAGTGTAGTGGGTCTATGGATGATAAGAGCGAGGAGAATAAAGGCAGCGCACGTTACCTGCTGGTTTCCCCCCTCCAGCTCCACGTGTTTGAGCTCCCAGAAGCAGCGCATGGTCTCCACCTTCTCCAGGTGCCGGTAGAAGGCCAGTCGGCCCAGACGAAGGCTGTTGCTGCGGTTGCGGATGGCCTTCAGCCCCTCCATCTTTTCAACGATGGGGGACATGGGTATCGGTGGTGGTACGGCAGATGATAGCTTTCCATTCTTTTTGCCAGAAACAGACTCATTACACAGAGTCCTCTTGTCGGACCTGAAATTACAACAAGCTTTTTTAGATTAACCTTCACCCTTTAAAATATATCATACACAACAACTGCTGAAATGATTAGTCAAGGCAATTAGTTAATCAACTGATTTGGACAATTTATTATTCTTTTAGTCCTTTACAAACCAATAACGTCCAGGAAATGACCCATTCTAGCTTCTCAAATGTGAGAATGTTATCCTTTTTTGGTTTTGGATGGTGGATCAGGCAAAACATGCAATTTGAAGGCATAACAGCTAAACTGTTAGCTAATTCATTTGAGAATGTAAAGTATTGAATGAAAAAACTGTTGCAGCCCTAGTAAAGTAATCTACCAGGGTGTATATTATTTTTTATTACAATAACTGAAATGAAGTTGGCAGTTTTTCTAAGCTAAAGTGCTAAACATTACCTTTGTCCAGCCCCTTTTGCTTTTCTTTGCGTTATGTGATAGTGAACTTAATATCTGTGCATTTCAGACTGTTGACTGGGCAAAAAAAAAAAAACAACAGATTTGAAGACATCGCCTCAAACTTTAGAATAATGTTATGTGCATTTTTCATTTTACAGAATAAACAATTAATCTCAACTCTCAGTGCACTCCACGTGCTTTGATCCAGCCCTGCAGCGGTCCAGTAGTCGTGGCAGTATCTCAGATCCAAATTGGATGACTAATGATGTGGTGGAGAAATCCGCTCTGACGCCTGCTGGCGACAGCTGGCTTTCTGCTGCTCTCTACCTGTTGACCCTCTGGAGGAGCCGTGGAAGATCACTGGGGATATTTATACCTCCAGAGTGTAAATGTCCTGCCTTTGCTTGACAATTACAGAGGTCAGAGAGTGGCTGTAGTTTCAGCACGATCATCAGCCACTGATGCAGACTGCATGTAGCAGCCAAGACTGTTCTTTAGCATCAGGGTAGGATTTCAACTCCAGTGTTAAAACCAAAAGAGTGGCCAAGGATGCACCTGTCACTGCTCTTTAAGTTGACCTTTTTACATTTGGTAATTTATGTACAGTTGTCACACATCGAGCCCTATAATTCTTTTTTACATTTTTCCATTTATTTTCTTGTGGATAGCAAGGAATGGAGAACTGTGCACATACATTTTCACAACTCATTAATTAATATTAATGTTAATTAAATGATAACAAAACGGCATGGTGCAAGGTAGAAGTTCATTTAAATTATCGCATTTATGACTGGATATTTGATCAACAAACTGGATAAGTAAAACCGATGAGAAATGTCTGTTTAAAGTCTGAAAACGTAATATAAAGTGATAAAATCTCTGGGATTTTGAAAACTCCGCAAGGCAGTTTGTCGCTTTGTATGAGACAGTTTTTGCAGAATGCCCAACATTAATATTTGTATACAAACCTGTTACCACAAGAGGCCAAACGTGCCGTGCAGACCACATTACACATCATGTCTAAGCTCTCTCAATAATTTAATTCCACATTTGTCTGAATTTGCTGACATTGAAGTAGGCGTTTGTGTCAAAGTCAGCTGACTTTTTTTACTTCACCACGTGTATCTGAGGACTGATTACAGATTAAGATTCAACACCGAACACAAGAAAGCCACAAAATATTGCTGTTCAGTAAAAATCTCTAAAATGTCAGTTTTTCAGAGATGATGAAAAATACAGCGTTGTTGTAGCTTGAGCCAATAAATCTGACATGAAATTCTTCTTCTACCTGCTGTGGGAGAATTTCATCTTCCCACTAATCTGAATGCACAGGAGCCCCCGGTTTGTCATTTGTTGATGTTATGCTTCAGGCACATTAATGCAACAATAATTAACTCTTTATAGTTTAAAAGTTAAAATTGTAAATTAGTCACAGTGAGTGTGATGCTTAAGTACATTTTACTGGTAATATATTTGATCATTAAAGTTTTCTGGGATACATTTTGAATGCAGGTTTTTTATTTGTATGTATGTATTTGTACTTTTACTTAGTAAAGGAGCTGAGTACTTGTTCCAACACTCACTGTGAGACACAACAGTGGTCCGACCTTTCCACCACTCAGCCTGTTTCTTAAGTTTGGTGCTTTGAACGCTCATGCCTGGAGCGGGGAGGCTGGGTGGCCCTAGGTCGCTCACTTTAAAGGGCTTCATTTTAGGTCCTCCGTAGTACAGGGCGGGGGGGGTCAAGGGGCACACTCTCACCAGAAACTGAAAACCTCCATCAGTGAAAAACCATTAGGAGGCAGGAGCCGTCACAATGCCTGTTGCCAGGCAGACTGGAATTACATCTGTTTACTATTGTGGCCAGTTTGACTCATTGCAGTTGCTGCTTGAACCCGCTGCATAAGGGTATCGTGTATGATATGTGGCTGTGTTTTATGTGTGTGTCACTGTCCAAGCAATGCTGTAGTTTGTGTATGTTTACTTTGCCAGGTGGCCGCTTGGTAATCCTCCTCTATAAAACAGCAAGGGGGTTCCTAACCTTCTTCTCCATCATAATCCTCCCGTGTAACTGATATGAAGAACCGCATGCGTCTCATAACTCTTAAAGTAGCAATGAATCATGAAGACCCAGAGGACCGTTCGAGTGTATGTTTAGATGAGTAAAGAGCAGGTGAAAAAAAAAAAAGAGGGGGGGGGGGGTCGGCATCGTTCAGATCCCCCCTAAAATGCCAAAAGTGCCTCAAGAGCAAAGTGATGAGAGGAAACATCGCTGTTAAAACCTGTGGCATTAAATATCCAAAAATCTATTTATACAACTCTCTATGGGAGTTTAAAGGAATACAAAAAACCATATGCATGATAAGTGTTGATTATGACAATAATGCTTTTTGGAGGGGACACCCTCAGGATCTTTTTGGTATTGTTAAAATTATTTCCCCATGTTCGAGACTTTGGCCAAGTGCTGTATCAGAGTCGATACATAGCTGTGGGTTTATTGTAACATGCTAATTGAACGAGGTACAAGCTGGGTACAATGGAGAGCTTTAAAAAGGATAGGCGCTGTGAAAGATGGTGGCAACAGGTGACAATGCAACACTCCTCAGTGTCACTCTTCTTTGTGTCTTGTGAAGGACACAAAATGGTACGGGGGTCATAAAGTGTCGTGAGAAAACTACTGCAGTGAAAATATACTGGTACTAGTCAGAAAAATCTGTGCTCCCTTTGGAATAGGACTTTGTTTTAGTGTAGCTTAGCTCATTTGTTGGAAGGTGACAGACATGTCTTGGACATATATCTGAGCGTCTTTACCCAAGAAATATGGGGGGCCCTCACCTTACCCTAAACAGAACATAAAGTCGTTGTGGTAGCAATTTTGTTGAAAACACAGAGTTGGAGTAGTTTTATGAAAAAATAGGAATGTCACTTTGTGTAGGACGTGATTTGATCATTTGTGTTTTTTTGTGGGATATTTACAAAGCACTGTTAAGGATATGTCGATATAATCAACATGGAAACATTTTTGTATTCAAAGTGGCAGTGTATCTTTCTGAAGTGCTCTATGGATTACCTTTTATCTGACACAGCAGTGGATCTCAGCCTTTATCGGACCTGGTGTAGAATAACAAGCCAGGCTTGAATATATTGCGTAATGAGTCAGGGTGTGCAAGTTGTCTCCACTCGAAATTTCATGTAGCACATTCTGAAAGGAAAATCTAGAAATCATCTCAGCTTCTGCTTTGTGTAGCCACTGACATTTTGTGTGGGAGACACACAGAGTCTGCTGCATGCATGTTTGCTTGTGTGGATGCATCCACATACTGTATGTAGTGGTATAAGAGTGTGTAAGTAATCCCAGGCCTAAGTCTGCTAGGGTTTGTTTGTTCATGCGAGCATTGGTACAGAAACAGCAACAGAGCAGATTGGGGGCCTTTTCTCAGTAGAGAGAGAAAAACATATTTCCCAGCCCAAGCTCCTCCATTAGAGAGGATACTCAAGTGACCGCAGCCCCTTTTCAAATTAATAGGCATCAAATGAAACACGTTGACTGCCCGACACGGTAATATCAAGTGATCAACAGGTTTATTTTTCTCCGTCTAAACTCGACATTCCCTTCTGTCCAGCCTGCCAGCTCGCTGCAGCTTTCATCGCGGCCAAAGCCAAGCCGCGATGAAAGTATCACCGGCGTAGCTCCCGGGAGTGTCCAATGCAAATAGTTGGACTGAGGTTGTTCTCATAGGATGGGGCCAAATTGTTAACGAACCCGGAGCGACCCTGAAATTCTGCTGTAATGTGTCATATACAATACACACACACACACACACACACACACACAAATAAACACATGCACAGAGTACATGGATACGGTAACAGCACCTCCAACCCCTCACACTGACACACAAGTCAGCAACCTCTGCAGAAGACTGTAACTGTAGAACTTCCACTCAGCGTACGTGTCCATTTTGCCAAGAACAAAGAAGGGCTCTTATTTTAGTCCACAGCAGATAGAGTTGCATTCCGCCTTGCACCAAATTTATGTACGAATCAGCAATTGTGCAAAAGTGATTCTCTCACTTATTTTTTGAATCTGGCAAACTAGATGCCCAGTTTGTTGAGCTAGTGCACATAAATCTACTCAATGCCACAAGCCTGACAGTGAGTTTCAATGTTATAATACCAAAATTAAAACGTATGTTTGTTCTGTTTTTGTCTTTACATATTCGAAAAAGTAAAATATTATTCAAACAAATGTGCGCTAAATTCCAGTGTGCCGGGTAACTTGACAAGTGGCACCTTGCACGGGGCGAAAGTGACACCACAGGGAAAAGAGGTGTTAGAATTTAAAACATGGTCATTTTGCAAGTTTAAGATTGCTTTGCAATTCTGAAGAATGACACAAATCAAAACGTCAGTGCAGGCAGGTCAGAAATGTAGGGGTTCGACACTAACCATGTCCCGTGGCCACCAAATACTCCATGCAGGTGGCCCCCTGTGGCCACCAAGTTTTATCCCTATAATGCGTGCCTTTGCCGAAGCAACGCTTTTTAGTTCAATATTCTATCATTGTATCTGCACAAATCACCATGTGTTTACAAAGAACTTGAGTTTTCAATTTAAATTAATTATTGTACAAATATATTTCCATTCCGTTGATGTCTTTCATTTATTGAAGTGTCACAGTTAAGAAAGGCTTTCTTAAGGTGTGTAAAATTGCCTTTTCTGGATTCTTTTTACATAACTTTACAATTTGGCCACTAAAAATATATTTTGGCCACCAAAATTAGGGGCTTGGAGGCCCCTGAGCCCAGTCCTTAATAATATTAGCATGCGTCCCTGAAATGTCTCTTAAACTAATCCCATTAGGGACACTGAATATATGCAATATTTTTTTATAAATACAAGAAGAGTTCTGTGCTTAAGTGTCGGCGTGTAGAAGTAGAACCCCAGAAGACTCACCCTTGGTAGTTGGACACATTTGCAATCACCAAAACCTTCTTCTCCTTGCCTCCCATGTCTCTCATGGGTGTGCTGGAGTCCGTCTCTCCAGGTTTCCTCACTTCCTCCACTGGTTTATGCGTTTTAGGTCCTGGTGCTGGATGCCCTGTTCCTCCCTACACAGACCAGGTGGCAAATTGATCCAGTGGGACAGACAGCCAGACAGACAGACAGATCAGGAGAGACAGCTCAATTGTAAGCTCTGGGTGCTTGTGGCTCTCTGCAGTGGGAGCCACAGAAGCACTGAGGGGGGAGGGGGTTATCTGCTCTGGGACCCGGGGACCACAAGCAGGGACAGAGCGGAGGAAGTGTTCCAGGGAATGTAGCTTGTTATATTGGAATGAGTGGCATGCCAGAGTGCCATGTGTCTCTGCAAGAGGAGGGGTGATAGACTGAGAGGGGGGGGGTATAGCATGAGTGAGGCAGGGGGCCGAACTGAGGAAGGAGCAACAATACAGATTGGTGTTTTAAAAAAATGTCCTCCTTGTTGTTCTATACTTGAAGATTATTTAGCTTGAAGGGATACTGATTTCCCCAAAGGATAGTCTGGTTCCAGGAATAGCTTCCTACTCGGTGGCTTGTCTGTTAGGACAGATGAGCAAATTAAGGCAGGAGATCCAGTCCACTACTGTGGCGTAATCCGTACAGCAAATTAATCATAAACTACTAAAGCTGCTATCATATACACAGATCAAACTGTATCCACAGGAGGCCAGCCAGCTTCTTTGTTCTCCAGGATTTTGCCACAGGTGAGCTGGCTGCCTAGAACTCTGGGGCTCTGCCCATCCAGGAAGCAGAGAAGCTGGTAGAGGAAGGCTAGAGTTGGAGGGGATTTTCTACAATACCTTTTGTTTAAAACACCATTGACTGATTTTTGCGGCCTCCTGAAAGCAGCAGAAACCACCTGAAGAGTGACATATTATCACATTTTAAGATGATACAAAAAACAAGTTTGCAAATTGTAGTGTGCCTACACATCTCATAGACACGGAGCAACATTAGCAGGATTCATATAAATCCAATACTCAACATCAAAATTTGTAACTTATACTATAGATGCTATGATATATGGCATCAGTCTATTCAGTGATTATTCTATGCTCATGTATCCCTCCAAAATATACATAAATGGAATAAAAAATAAATACGAACCGTGGTAGGCGAATGGTTAAGGTGTGCCCCACATAACCACAAGGTCTATGGTTGAAATCCCGGCTGGGGGACTTCTTGTGCATGTCGTGCCCTTCTCTCTCACCGTATTTCCTGTCTCTCTTTATTGGCTGTCAAATAAAGGCAAATTCTTTTTGATGAATAAATAAAACCATCCATTTTCTTCCATTTATCCGGGGCTGGGTTTCTCAGATGCACCAGGCGTTCGCAGGATTATCTCATTGTCATCCATTGTCTTTATCACCATCATCTGTTGTTGTCTTGACCTTGCCATTAGTGAGCTCAGTCTGTAGTCCTCTGCCCTGACACTGAATCCTCCCTCACTCCTCTGTCGCCCTCCTGTCCCTCCACCTTCTCTCGCTGTGCTAATTGGTTACACCCCGGTGCCTGTTGCCGTAGGGTTTAACAGGGCTTTGCGTCATGCGCACGAGTGTCGCCCTGGGTCAAATGCTTGTGTTGCACTTGTGCTGCATTTAGCGCACACTCAATTAGACGATCTTGGGACAATAGTAGTGCTTAGCACAGGAAGTGTGACAGCACACAGAGTATCGTCCCACTCTGTGCGTTCCCTGTGTACAGTATGTCACAGGGAACACACAGAGTATGTCACAGGGAACATGCGTTTTCAAAGCATTTTACAGCAAGAAATATTGCAATGGCTACAACAACGCTACGGTTTCCATGAGCAGCATGATAACGCACCGAGAGTGTGCCAGACACCAAATACTCAGACCTGGAAAGCCACACAGCGTAATTCTTTATCTGTGAATACTGTGATCTTAAAATAGCAAGTAAATCACAAACCAGTGAAACAGACAGCTGCGGGCTAACCTGACCACCACCACCTGTCTCTCCCCCCCATAGTCTGATTTAAACTGGGTCTTTCAAGAACTGTCTGATTTTACAACATAGCCACAAAAGATTTGTTTCATCTATACAAACAGTAAAATGCCACAACATACCAAAAGACCCTGAACTAAAATACAGCTTGTGAAGAGCAAAACTTCCTTTTAATAAAGCTGACATAATATATAGTGTGTGGGTTTTTTTTTCCAAAGACATTGTATAAACAGTAGTTTATTACATTTAAAATTGAATTGATTGATGTGGCTAAAAGTAAACTAAGTTGAAATCTAGGTGTTAAAGTCATTTCTAGAATGAAAATTCAAATACATGAAAAATGCTTTCATAACTACAACTAGAGAAAAAGCATTAAAAAAGTGGAAGCAAATGAAACTACAAAACATTCGTGAGATAGTTCAAACTAACACTACCACGTCATAAAAAATAAAACTGTATATATTGACAAAAATCTTGCAATCATACATTGTACGACACAGCCACGTAACAGTTTCCCAGACAGGAAGTCATGGAGCAGACACATTAGGTAGCATGCGGTGTACAGTGAGGTCAGTTTTAAGAGCTGCATTTACTGCGAGGAATTTTCAGCCCGTTATGCCACGGAAACCATCTGGTATGGTTGCGGCAGAGGTTTAAAGATGTATTATACACAATTTTCGCAAGGGCCACTGACATCCCTTCAAGTGTAAATCTGTCTGGCGCTGACTGCAGGCAAGCTGCAAAACAAAAGACGCAAACTGTGGAAGCCGTCGGTTGACACACTGCACACAGGTTTCCAGGGGCCGCGCTTAATCTCACGTGGAATCTCAATCAGGAAGGCAGATTCCTTGATGAGCCCTGACAAGGTCACAGCTGCGTGGGCACACAATGCCAGCTGACCGCGGCCGCTCGGCTGCAGACGCTGCGTCCCCTCCGCTGACAGAATTGAGGGCACCTGTTTGCCGAGGCGTATTCATGGAGGATGGCGACGGTCAATACAGTACACTCACATGACCTCATGTCTAGAAATCTGCAGCACGTTTATGGTTCTGCTGCCTGGTTACAGTCGAGCGATGATGGAGTGGTAAATATATAGACTGGTAAACCGGGAACGCCTCAGAGTTTCCTGGGGTGACAGTTGATCCTCCATGTTGAAAAAACAGCTGTGTACACTGGCTGCTGGATTACCATGTATTACATAAGAGAGGTGCTATCGCAATTAATGCATTGGTATTTTTCAATTACTTTATATTGTGAACAAGATACAAACCAGGAGCCGACGCTCCCGTCAGCACCAAGCATTCCACTAACAAGCAGTGGAGAATATCCTTTTACACAGATTTTACTTTATGCGTAATTTTTTAATTTATGCGCAAATATTCCTCTCTATTATACTTAGACACCACCTCTGGTATCTATATTAATATTTGGTGCATATATATATATATATACACACACATACATACACACACACAGTATATGAAATATCTATAAAATAAATCAGATTGGCTTCAAGGTGAAAGGAACCATGGTTTAAACTTATTACAGACAAAGTGGACGACCATGTACGGTATATATTCTGTTGCAGCAACATAACAGATGTAATTCTGCAAACGAGAGCATGCAACTATAAACAAGATCTTTGACGTACATCTAAGTGCTTAGCTAAATAGCCGGAGAAATCTGAGCAAACACATACACGGCGTTCACGCTCTGCTGGTTGAAACTGGGCAGCTGAATCGCTCCAGAATCTGTATCAAGTACGTAACACCTTATTTAATTGCATCTAAGGGTCTAAGAGTCATGCATTAAGATGAGGTCAGCGTAGTGAATATGCAGCTAAGGTAGTATCTGGTGTAGTGTCATGAACTATTCCCAGTGGTACCATGTGTTCAGCATGTATTCAGTCAGATATAGACACGCCCGCAAACATTTTGTACAGACAGACTCACTAACCAGCCATGCTTGATGCACAAATTTAATTTCAAGATTTTTTTATATTGACAATGGATCAAATGACAGCATGTAATGTGACCAAACAGCTTTTTCGCCTCATAGTTTTGCTTTCACGGCACCATTTACTGTATGGTTCAGTCTCCGCGCTCTTATCAACACTATTTCCAGCAGCAGAAGGCAGACGGGTGAAATAAGAGACAAACTAAAGAAAGTGGAACATTCAGCAGCTAAAGAGACAGATATGTTTCTCAGGAGTAAGTGGAGACCAAACCAGAGCTAAAAGGAGAGTTAATATTCATCAGGTGGACACAACGCAACTCCAAGCGAACCATACTTTTTCTCGGCGTTTGCTAAACATGTAAATAAGTATCTGTTTGCAAACACGTTAGCCATAACTACTTTATATGATGATAATATGTCAGGCGTTTGTGTCGATCAGCTTGATTTGTTTTGTTACCAAAAATCTTTTGGAGGAATAGATCAACATTTTGGAAAATAACATAAGTAACACTAGCTGTCTTTCCTAAAGTCAGATGGGAAGATCGTCACCTCATGCCTGTGGTTGAAGCGTGGAGATGGAGTCTGGACGTAGTTAGCCTAGCTTAGCATAAAAACTAGATATAGAGGGAAACAGCTAGCCGGGCAAGTCCAAAGTTAACAACAAACCTACCAACACCTCTTAAGCTCACAAATTTATTTAACTGATTAATTGGTATACAAACAGAATTGTTGTAACAGTCATTATGTTAAGCTACGTTAAACACATACCGACTCTAGCTCTGTGCTTAGTGGGATGACCAAAAACACCAGTCATCCCATCCATTTGAATGCGAGTAGTGAGTGAATTTAGGCTGCAGCGGTGGGGACCGCAGGGGATGCAACCGACGTCACGCTGCGGTGGCCAATAACCCCGGCGACCAGACCCGTGTTCACCATGTAGCATCCCGCGGTTTACCGAGCAACTGTGGAGGTTGAAACGAGGCTGATCGATGTACATCAGCTGTTCCTGCCATGAGGGAGTATAAAGGCCTTAACTGCCGTGCAGTCGCTTGGCTCGTATGCCTCTTCAAGTTGGGATTGCTGGTTCATATTTCAATTTGTGCTACAATCAGCATGGCCATGTAGTGATACCCCCACACCGCCGCACAACCCTGCGCTAACCGCTGCAACACCTGATTTGGTCTGAAAACTACACCTGCAATAATAGATGTTTTTGGCCACTTGGAGGGAGCAGAAACATCACCTACCACCTTTTAAGACGATACGGTGAACTTGTTGGCAAACAGTTGCTAATTCACACATCCAGCAGTTAGCTTAGCATTGTTTTTGGTCTCCATCGGAAATATCTGGGTCTTTAGCAGCCAAATGCTCGACTGTGTTCACCAACTAGTTGCTGAGCAGTGGGTGGGAGCTTTTTGTCTGAAAACAGCTGCGTTAACAGTAAATTTATGACAGGACAGCCAAACCTGCTATTAAGATTTGGGTGATAATTCTTGGTAGGGAACTACAAGCAACCCCTTTCACATTGTGATATTATTTTCACATTTTATATTCTTATAAAAATATTGATTATAGCCACTTGAATACACAGACATGAGGTTGATTTCAACTCATTTTTTTTTGTTTTAAAAAGCAAAGTGACCTGTCAAACTCTGTAACCCCTGAGGACAGCTCAGGGTTGGGATCAAGTTATATTTGATGTCCCATAAATTCTTGCCCAGTTAGACCTTGGCTTTACACCGACATCCTACATTGTTGTGGAACAGACAACCCATCACATCAGATCTCTGTAATCTCTCTCTCTTACATTTTTTCCACAACACCACCTTATTCAGACTCCTGTTTTCCCAGCTGGGGCATTAGAGTGTCCTTCATGTGCCTGCTGAAGGACAAAGGTAAAGTAAGTTAAACAGTGTGAACCCCCGCCGCACATGTTGTTGGTATGCTTTCATCTCACACTCGTAAATAAGTCAGAATAACAATGATGAGATTTCTGAAAGGTCAGATACTCTGCCAACAGGCCCCCTCTCTTCCTCTCAAGTGCAACATATCGGACATGTTAAACAGGGACGTGTGCCACCATCGAATTCTAGGTCATTGGCAATAGAGCATAAAGATGCCACCATTTTGAACGTTATAAAAATATGCAGACATATTGAATGTTAACTAATATCCATAACAGCCAATGATGATGATCATTTGACTGCAACTGCAGTGGATTACTGTGACTTCTTGAGAATTTTTTTTTATGTACATTTATATCTAATTCAAGTCAATAAAACATATCAAACTGAATTATTATTTAGTGTACTATTTATATTCACCAACCAATATGTATCTCTTTAATTGACATTTCTACATCTTCACTCAAGCTCCAAATAGGAAGACCCAAAATACCCAAAACAGATGGACCAAACACTCACATAGACTCACCACTGAGACAAACTGTAGTAATGTAGCATCCATGTAGTGAAAGCTTGTGAGAAAAAAAACAAGCTCTAAATTGTTCCATGCTTTCTGCAGGATAATGCACTGACAGCTTTATAATCAGATCCATTAAGAGTATATTGAAAACAGCAGGAGGGGGGCGGGGGCACAGGGCGTGCCTCTGACAGCACGTCCCTCTGGCTCCCTCTAGTGGAAGACATGTTAAATCCACTGCATGTGCAGCCACCAAGGACACCCAAAAAACAATTCTGCATTCACATGTTCCTCTGTTGGCCCCATCGGATGGGATGCCGTTCATCCAACTTAGTGGTGTTTATAAGCTTTTAAGCTGTAAGAACAAAGAAGATGTTGGATTTCCTTGTCTTTGGTATAGCATCTGGGTGATGTGTTGGGTGGAGATTCATGGTGCTGAAACAGAGCTGGATATTATTGATTTTGTCCCAGACTTGTTGCTGCGCAAGCACGCTCCCTAAAACTGATTATTGCGACAAAACAGGAATGCAACATAAAATGCAAACAATTTAGCTTGTTTCTTATTTTTTTAATATGTTTTAAAAATTGGACTCATTTGTATATAATTTGCAGCAATTAGTAGCCTTATGCCTTCGTGGAAGAAAATTTCAAAGGTGACGTCTCTTTGAAGACATCTCTTTCTCTTTTGTTTCGTACTTTTCATTTTCCACTTTCTGCGAGAATTTCGGTGCTGAACAGAGCCAATGAAATTCGTCTTAGGGCCCAGGTAGGCACTTAAATGGTGGTGGTATGGTGGCTCAGTGCTGCCTCACAGCAAGAAGGGCCAGGGTTCGATTCCCCCGGGGAACCAGGCCTTTCTGTGTGGAGTTTGCATGTTCTCCCCATGCTCACTTGGGGTTTCCTCTGTGATGTCCTCGACGGAGGAAATTGACAATAAATGCTGCTTTTTTTCAGACAGGACAGTAGGGCAGGGCTGGTTATCGCTCCTCAATGTCTTTTGAGAACGATGTGTTTGTAGCATTGAGTACAAAAAAACATCCAAGTTTTGAATATTGGCATCAAATCCTTGGTCAGATAGTTTATGCATTCTTTGACTAGATATTTAACAACAGAGTGTAACTTATTAAATCAAAATCATGTATTTAACACTGTTACATTGAGCAGTATAACATGTTTTGTTAAATGAAAACAGCCGTAAAACATGTTTGTATTTCCCAAACTAAGGCACAGGGAAGAGTACTGTTTTGGTGAAGGTTCCAAAACTCAAGCATCATTCTCAAACACAGCATACCTCCGTTTGACAAAACCCAGCTGCAGAACAAAGTCTTTAAACGGGGAAACCTTCGCTGCAAGGAAACAAGAAGTGGCAGGGGCAAGAAAGAGGCAAGGAGGGCTTCTGTGGTGGGACAGTCTATAGGAAGGTGGTTGTGTAACAAAGACGTCTGGAGTCCAAAGGTTGCCATGAATCAGAAATGTTTATCTTGTGCGAGTGGTTGCCAAGGCTATAGCGTAAGCCTCCATGACGGGTGGAGACAAGATATAATCTCTGACCGGTAAATCACACAGACACACCTTTATACACATGACATGTTTCAAAAGAGCAACCTCTGCTCCATATTGACTGAGCCCATATACTCTATGAATCCATTGTGTAAAATCTAAATTTACTCAGTGGCTAAATGTCTACTGAGCCAAAGTGAAAAGAAACACTTGCTGTGCACTTACACACTGGGTCTAGTTGAGTTTAGGGTGAAACGAGAACTCTGCAGCAGCTGAAACTGCAGGAAAAAGTATTAATGAGACAAAAACTTACATTTTCAAGTGATATTCAATAACCAATTAGAAATGTAAAAATAAAAGGCCTGTTCACTTTACTCAGTATTCAGAGAAAACACCCAGAGTATTGTAGTAAGGCAGAGATGAATATCTTCAGGAAGAGCCTGAAGTAAACCTCACATTCCCCACTGTGGCCATGTTTTCTCGATCTGAGCTCTGAAACCCACTGAGACCCTCTTCTGGTCTCCAAAAAGACAGACTTGTGCGTTTGCAATTTTGCAATTAAAATCTATGTTGTAAGATCTGGGCAGTGGTGGAAAAAGTACTGAGATGTTTTCCTTGCAGTGAAGAAATATTCACAGTAACATGTCCTGCATTCAGACCTTTACCGGAGAAGTACAAAAACATTGGCAGCTAAATGTCCTGAAAGCCTCAAAAGTAAAAGTACTCATCACGCAGAATGACCCATTTTTGAATAATGTGTTTTATATAAGTGGATTATGATTTTTGATGCATTAATATGTTTTGTCATTTGATGTTGCTGCTGGTAAATGTGCCGCTGGGCAGATTCATCTGTACTTATTATATTTTGTATTAATCTGAATCTGCAAAGTACTGTGACTAGTAACTACAGCTGTATATACATATAGTGGAGTAAAAATATATATATTTCCCTCTGAAATTTAGTAGAGAAGTATAAAGTGGCATAAATTGGAAATACTCAAGTATTGTACTTCCGTACAGTAGTTGAGTAAATGTTACATTCCACCTCCTATTTATATTTTCTCAAAATATTTCAGAATTGTCACTGTGACGCCAGAGGTTTACATATCTCTATTATTTCTTTATGATAATGTAGGTTTCCTCATTACTTTGGTGTAACAGGTGATCTGGTGTAACAGGACACCCAGGCCATACCATGTCCTCATATTCCTGGAAATAAGGGAGGGTTTATTGACATGGGGGCATTTATATTACTCACACATAAAGCATCTTAGATTTTTTATTCTTTACAGCTGATTCTGATGTTAAAAAAAATACTGACGTTATGTGTGAAGCAACGACTACCAGCTGATTTCCACCAGGGCTTCATACCTGCTGCCAGCGTAGAGAAGGGTTTTAGCAGGGGTTAAATTAAATCAGGTTAGCAGAAATTAAATCAGGTTAGCAGAAAATAAGAGCCTTCAAAAGTCTTAATCGGCATTTTACGAGGTGTTATTTTTTGGAACATAAATTCAGAAGATCATTTTTGGCCAATGTTGTATTTCTTAGACCAAATGGAAATGTCTGTTAATGAAAACGTTTTACGGAGAGAGTGTGACTATGTGACTATTGTTACTTTTAGTAAAACCTTGCATTTGAGTTAGTCACTACTTTATATTCTCTAGAGTTCTGAATTATGTCAAATTAAATGTACTACTGTATATTTGAACTAAACCACCTGCAGCGGTCTTTAAAATATGTCGACGGTCTTTTCCTCCAGGATTCCTGAATGAAATGAATGAATGAAAGGTTAGATGATGGGTGGGGTTCTGCTGCGGGGTGTGGATTCCCTCCATCCACTGATCATTGGAATATAAAACAGCTGTTCTTCCTCCTCGGTGCGTGTTTGTGAGTCAGCCACGTATCGCGCAGTCACGCGTCCCACCCCACGGCTTCCGTACCAACGCGCAGCGGCGGACTCCTGGATCTGAACCGCGATCGCCGCCCCGGGACTTTGCGGCCCCTCTACTTTTTGGGGGATCTTCTTCCTCGGACGATCAGGTAACGTCACGCGCACCGCGTCGTGTCGTGGAGCCGATCCCGGCAGCTGCTTTTGGACGCGTGCGGGTTAATGTCCCGGTATGTGGACGCAGCGTTTACAGGCTGCAGTGCTGTCAGAGCGGACGCGCTGCTGGGACTCCGACTTTGTTTCAACAGCCTTTAAAAAACGTTGAAAACAAATCACGTTTATCCCCGTGCAGGCTTCCCTTAAATATACCTTAAACTAATGTACCTTAAACTAAACTAATGTACCTTAAACTAATGTACCTTAAATTAAACATGTAGCTTAAACTAAACTAAAGTAATGTACTTTAAACTAATTGCCTTAAGCTAATAGACCTTAAACTAAGTGGTTAAACCATCACAGTGTCAACGGGCTGCATGTGCAAATAGATCATTTACATTATTTAAAAGGAAAAAATTGTCTTATTATAAACTCGGGCACAGTTTTATTGGGACATTTACAAAAAAGGGGGATGTGATAGATTTGTTGAATAAAAGCACATTTCAGTTAATGTCCTTTTTCCAGACTGCAGAGATATACTGTATGTACAAGAGGGTTTTACAGGTAGTGAAAACGAAAAACAAAACTTGCCTTTATTTGCCAGTCGACAGTAGAGATACACAGAAAGTAGCTGGAGGGAGAGAGCAGAGTTGACATGCAGCCAAGGTGAATAGGATTACGTTCCCTTACATTTATTTCACACTACTGTGATGTGTAACTGTTTTTAATGTATGAAATGTTGATGTGCTGTTTCCTGTTATGTGCAGATTACAGTTTGTGTCGTATGAACACCATCGGCTTTGAAATGTAACTTAGCCTTATGCCAAAATCTGTTTGATTTCAAATGCCATTTGCTTATTACAGGTGAAAGCGTACACCGTCAATCATGGCCGCCATCAGCAGCTCAAACACAGCTTTTGCCTTGGAGCTGCTCCGCACTCTGAGCCAAGCCAATCCCACCGGGAACATCTTTGTCTCCCCGTTTAGCATCAGCTCGGCCCTGGCCATGGTTTACCTGGGCGCCAAAGGAGACACCGCTGCTCAGATGGCACAGGTACATGCACCTCCTCCGCAGAACATTCTGGGTTCTGAAGCTCAGGCTGTGTATCTAGGCACAGACTGAAAGGTGCGCCTTGTCTAAGGACGCCTGTACTTTGACCTCAGGAAACGCCTCTGACATGAGCAATGCACTGTTTGCTTAAAAGCAGAAGATTGTAAACACTGGCAGTTGCACGGTGACATTTATGAAACCTCTTTTGCCATTGAGCGTTAACAGTAAAGCCTCAGAGCTTTGTTCTTCTCTGTGTTGTTTGTGATTAACGACGTCTCCGTTGAAAGCGTGCCAACGGAAACAGCATACAGAAATATAGAAACGAACCTGGATGGCCGAGAGGTGCGAGGACGCCACCCACCGCCCAGAACAGTACGCCCACATGTGATTGTTTGAAGATGTCAGTCCAAAATATTGGGCATTAGTCTGCTGCTATTACAGCCTCCACAACCTGGCTGCAGGGGTTTGATCCCATTCAGCCACAGTTAGGAGATCTCAATGCTGCAGGTTTACACAATAGTGTTCTTCCAACAGTTTGGAGGAGGCTTTTTCCTGCTTGTGCCCCCATGCACGAAGCCAGCACCGTACAGAAATGGTTTTCCCAATTTGGCGTGAGAGAACTTGACTGGCCTGCACAGAACATTCAGAACCTCAGCCCCGTCCAACACTGTTGCCATGAACAGAAGCGCCCTCACTGCCAGCGAGATTTCACTCAAACTATGAAAAACAGACCTAGACCCAACGTAGCGCAGGCTCATACGTGGCCAGCATTAAAACAACAGACACAGCTAAACATTACAATTACAGGCAACTAACAGGCACATAGAAAATATCTAATGAAGAGCAGGCAAATATAAAGCTAATAAACAGTATAGAAACACACAGGACTACACATCATGTACTGCATAGATACTCCGACAACATCACACGTCATATAAGCTGCAAATTTAATCTGTTATCTGTTGCCACTCTCCTATAACCAGGTATTTTTTAGCACCATAAGCTGTTCCAGTAGCGTAGCTCAGGAATGGCGTAACGTCCTTCCTGTGTTGCTTCCACACCACTTTTTTTTTTATCCCAGAATAAAGCCTGTTGTTCCAAAACCTTCCCACAGGCGCTCTCGTTCAGCTCTGGTGAAGGCGTCCATGCCGACTTCCAGACGCTGAACGCTGACATCAACTCACCGTCTGCGTCGTACATCCTGAAACTAGCCAACCGGCTCTACGGAGAAAACACCGCCAACTTCCTCCCTGTGAGTTCACAGTTTCAGTTTTTACGTGTCACAGGAGTCGGATACTTAAATGGAATCAATTGCTTCACGTGGCTGAATTGCTGAGATGTTATCTGCTCCCTGCAGCGATTCCTGGAAGCCACGCAGAAGTTCTACCAGGCAGACCTGAAGGCTGTTGATTTCATCGGGGCTCCAGAGGGGTGCAGAGCGGAGATCAACGGCTGGGTCGAGCAGCAGACAGAAAGTGAGACTGTACATCTTCATAGGACACAAAATAATTCCCATACCAACTTTTACAGCAATCTCTGAGTCGGGGTCCAATGGTTGTTTTGTGGCTGTATTTCCTTTCAGATAAGATTAAAGAACTTCTGAAGCCAGGAACAGTCACCCCTATGACAAGACTGGCTCTGGTTAACGCCATCTACTTCAAGGGAAACTGGATGAACCGCTTCGATCAGGCAAACACCAAAGAGATGCCGTTTAAAGTCAACCAGGTGAAACCTAAGTTGGGATTTGCAGATGTCAGAGACACAAAGTTTGAACCTCTAACGTGATCTGATCACCTTGATTTTCCGTGTGTTTCTTGCACGTCAGAATGAGGCCAAGCCGGTCCAGATGATGTACCAGATGAAGAAGCTGCCCTACAACTACATCCCTGAGGTCGGTCTGCAGATCCTGGAGCTGCCGTACGTGGACGAGGAACTCAGCATGTTCATCATGCTGCCCGGGGAGTCCGCAGACGGTTCTGACCCTCTGCTGAAGGTACAAAAACAACTAGAAACAATGAACCCCCTAAGAAAAGGCAGCGTTTCTGGTTCACTTTAGCTAATTTCTTAAAGGGGCCCTGTAGAATTTTCTTGCAAGCAAACAAACAAACAAAGGTTGTGTAATAGACTCTTGGAACATTATAGGATCTATATAACTAATAACATACAGAGTTATAAGTCTGAAATGACTCATGGTTTTGCATGTTTTATCCCATTTCCAACATTTTCTAAATGCTGCTTCGTCTAACAGGAACCATATAGAAATATCACTGTACTAATAAAAAAGTACATTCTATCATTTTTATTTTCCAAAAGGTCTCCTGCATAAGCTGCCTTGGTAAATCACTTCTCTTCCCAAATTTAAAACCCCTGCTCACCAAACCAGATCGCAGGACTGTTTAGCTCTAGTTACCCCTCGGGTAAATACTGAACTTTAAAGACTTAAATATAAATTGAATAAATTACAGAGGATTTTAAAAGTTTAATGTCTTATCCCACTGGCTGATCTCAGACTTAACTTCGAATCTATTTAGTGATGTCTGTAATTGTCACTGCTGTATGTGCTTCTGTTTTTCTGGCTATGTAGTCGTCTGTTTGTTTTTCTTTACTCAGGTCTTTCTTGCACAAGAGATCTTGATCTCAAAGAGAGATAATGAGACAACAGCAACTCAATCGACGATTACAGGATTTAACAAGCACCTGCAAGCTGATGCCTAAAGCTCTTAATATAAATATGAGCTAGAGATGCTCATGTGTACGTGTTGTTGTGTTGTTTTGGTTCCAGCTGGAGAATGAGCTAACACCGGAGAAGCTGGATGAATGGACCAACAGGGAAACCATGGACGTCCACTCAGAAGTCCTCGTTCACCTGCCAAAGTTCAAACTGGAGGAAGACTACGAGCTGAGCGAGCCCCTGGCCAAACTGGGCATGACGGACGTGTTCTGTTCGGCCAAGGCAGATTTGTCCGGCATGAATGGTGTAGGGGGACTCTTCCTGTCTACAGTGGCCCACAAGGCCTTTGTGGAGGTGAACGAGGAGGGGACGGAGGCGGCTGCAGCCACGGCAGGCATGGTATCATTCTGTATGTTCAGGCAGGAACACTTCACAGCGGACCACCCCTTCCTCTTCTTCATCAGGCACAATAAGACCAAGTCTGTCCTCTTCCTTGGCAGGTTCTCATCTCCTCAGTAGACAGAACCAGCAGAGGAAGATGTTCAACCTGAAAAATATGCAAAATCGTGGAACCGAAGGCTTTATTTCCTGTGTTGCTTTGCTGATTAAAGAACTGTGTTTTCTGTCTGCCTTTGCCCTGCACTCATAGATGTAGCTATTCAAACGATTAATGAAGGAGTTTGAGTGTTTTTGGTTGAATTAATGGGCTATAATACTGGACTGAACATACGTAATCAGACTATGTGAGTGAAAAATAAAGACTTTTGGGTTTTAAAGTGACTACATTCTTAAAAGGGCGGGTTTTTGTCCTAACAGAGAGGTCTGTGGAATAGCCAGAGGACCTGGGACAATTTGTTGCACAAACCAAAAATTGGAAGGTAAAACTGATCATTTGAGCTCATGCAGTATATTTCAAGCTTTGTACCATTTTTGACCAACAGAGCAAACACTGGACACAAGCTGTGTAGTATGTGTTAGCGCTTTGAGGCTGAAAGACATGTTTGGTCGTAATACAGTTTTTCAGCCTACTCCTTTTATAAAACAACAGTTTTAAGAAAAAAACTGTTTTGAAATGTGGGATTCAAACACAGATAAAGTTGTGAGACAGCGTTCTAGCAAAAAAACAAAAGAAAAAGTAAGCAGCAAACGAAACATACAGAACATGTGGTTCTGTTTATTCCGTTAACTCTCTGCCTCTACTTCTGTCTATCTACTAAGGGGCAGCGATAACTAACAGTAACAAAATATTCAGTACCTACAGCAATAGTACAAATATCGCTGACTCCACCACCCTGGTGAGAAGCTGTTAAAAAGTACATATTGGATTTGTGGGCCAACACTGACCACATTACTAACAAGATACACACATGCACAAAATAACTACTAGATATCAAATTAACTTTCAAACCAGTTCTTGATGCCTCCCGTCGTCTGATTTAGAGAACACATATACATCTACGTCTGCACTAGAGGTTTGCCATGAAGCATGAAGCATGGGCAGTTTGAAAATAGATTCAAGGAATAATCATGAAAAATATAAAACATTAAAAAAAAGAAACCCAAAGGCTTGGCAAGGCAGTTAATGTGCTGTTTTTCTGCATTTCTATTAAAGAGGTAATTTTAGGGGTACATAAAAAAAACATTAACATCAATTTAAAACGTCTTAAGTTGGGAACATTGTTTGTTGTTGACAGGAAAAAAAGAATAGACGCTTTATAGAGTCAACAACGTTTTTGTTACTATGAAGCAGATGAAAACGTCCTGCAGCGTCAATTACCAAACCGGAAGACGTGTTGTTATACGTAAAAGTAAAAGCTGGAGCTCGTATCAAAATATTCATTCATTCATTCATTATCCATACTGCTTATCCCGAAGGGTCGCAGCGTATCAAAATACTGAGAGAGAAATAAACACTGAGTGAAATATTAGATTTAGATGCCTGTATTACGCCATTTTAAGTTTTATAATAATTCAAACACTTCAGGGTGTCTATTTGAGGCATAAAAAGGACCCGGGTGTTCGTAAATAAAGCTATATTCTGAAGGTTATGACCGGAAGTCGGAAGTTGTATACACTCTCTCTTGACTCCGGCTCCTTCTGCCTGTGCACTTTATAGCTAACGGGGCGAGAAACAACTGCGTTACGTGTGTGTTTAGCGCAGCGTTAACGCAGCGTTACTGCGGAAGACTGTTACATACAGTCGCCACATTCAGATTTAGTTTGTCTACGTTAATATAACACTCGCCTAAAGGAATAAATGCGACGGCGCTCACCTGCTAGCTAACGTCAACTTTGGCTACCCGTCAATGACAAGCGGGCAACAACGAACATGTCGGCCCGTGGGGACACCGTTATCACACCGTGCCCGACAACAGAGGTACGTTAGCTTTAGTAAATGCCCTGTTGGTTTCGCCTGGTAATAACGTGTCGCGGGGGCACCTGCTGAATGACGTGGCATTTCCCTGCGCTGCGACACGCCCACCTGTAGACGTAGTCGACGCCTCCTTTCTGCGATGAAACGCAGCCTCGTTGTCGCATGTCGTCACTCGTGGAGCGTCTCGTCTGTGTTGTACCCGGCGCCGCGTTAACTTGGTTAACTGTGTCTTGCCGCTTCCAGATGAGCCGTCCGGGCGGCCGCGCTGCTCCGCTGCGGGTGCTGGTGACGGGAGGCTCCGGCTTGGTGGGCAGGGCCATACAGCGCGTGGTCCAGGAGGAGGGCGGAGCCGAGGAGGGGGAACGATGGACGTTCCTCTCCTCCAAAGACGCCGACCTCATGTGATAACACACCTCTTCTAGCTACCAACACATGCCCACGGTGCAAGCGCACCTTTCTCACGCCGTGCTGTTGTGGCCTCTCTTCAGGAACATGGAGGAGACGCGGGCGGTGTTTGAGAGGCACCGGCCGACCCACGTCGTCCACCTGGCTGCTATGGTCGGGGGGCTTTTCAAGAACATGAAGTACAACCTGGACTTCTGGGTATGGGGGAAGTTGCACGCAGTTTGAAAAGGCTGTTGGACAGTACACTCTGCTTGGGTAACAGAGTGGTATCTTTGTGTAGTTTTTTGTCGTTGTTGGTGTTCATGTGTCTGTCCCCTCCAGAGGAACAATGTCTACATCAACGATAACGTGCTGCAGGCAGCACATGAAGTTGGCGCGGTCAAGGTCGTTTCCTGCCTGTCCACCTGCATCTTTCCTGATAAGACCACCTACCCAATCGATGAGACCATGGTAAAGGGCCCCCGTTACGTATGTGCTGTCCGTTGGCGTGCATCAGTGCATTTGTAAATGGCGACTAACTTTGCGTTACCTCTTTGCACAAGATCCACGACGGCCCACCTCACGAGTCAAACTTTGGCTATGCCTATGCAAAGAGAATGATTGATGTTCAGAACAGGTGGGAGCTCAGCTGCTTTGTGCTGTAAATGTGTTTAGTAAATTTGCACGATCACGCGAATAAGATCTGTCTGTAAAACTGTGTTTCACAGGGCGTATTTCCAGCAGCATGGGCGTTGCTATACAGCCGCGATTCCCACTAACGTGTTTGGTCCCCATGACAACTTCAGCATTGAGGACGGTCATGTGCTGCCAGGCCTCATACACAAAGCTTACGTTGCTCAAAGTAAGTCACATTCTCTTGCGTAGGCTGGCAGGGATGCACAGGTCTTATTACCTGAACTCAGGATCTTGGACAATGCCAAGTATTTATCAAGGCTCTTTCTTACCTCACTGTGTTTTGGATCAGTAATCACTACCTGAATAAAAGTAGAGACTTTCGTACATTCTTTCTTAGGTGTTTGAAAAATGGAATTATGTTGTTTTTAGAAAGCTTATTAGTGTATATTGTTGTTACCAGTGAAGACCAGTAACAATCCCGTGTATTGGACTAGCAGGGTACAGTGGGGATACATTGAAACACAGAAATTGTGTCCTCGTTTGTGTGTATGATTAGAGGAGGGACAGCCCCTGGTGGTTTGGGGCTCCGGCACTCCCAGAAGACAGTTCATTTACTCTTTGGACCTGGCTCGTCTCTTCCTGTGGGTCTTGAGAGAGTATCCAGAGGTCGATCCTGTCATTCTTTCTGGTGAGTCCATACACACAGTGTGTCAATAGTGAAAGCTGAATTACATTTATAGTAATGCCTTTGTTGTGTCCACTGGTTCTAGTTGGGGAGGAAGATGAAGTGTCCATTAAAGAAGCAGCAGAAGCAGTCGTGCAAGCACTGGACTTTAAAGGAGAAGTGGTCGTATCATTTTAATCGTGCTGATATCGATTAGAGCAGAACTCTGAACAGGTCGTTTACTATAGTTTATGTTCCAGGTCTAACACTTTTTTCTTTTAAAGTTTTTGGCACTGTTTAACTATCACGCAATTTGTACCTAATGGACTTATGCAAAATTATTGCGATGGTGATTATTCAAAATATTTCTAATCATCTGCAGAGTTCCATGTAGTTTCCTTGACCTTTCACCTCTAGTTTGATACCAGTAAAGCGGACGGCCAGTTCAAAAAGACAGCCAGCAATGCAAAGCTGCGCCGCTACCTGCCGGACTTCACCTTCACGCCCTTCAAACAAGGTGGGACAGACTCATTGCTTGTGTTTTTGTGCATGGCTGTTTAGTAGATGCCACCAGAGCAGACATTTTAAATACGGTCTTCGTTCTTGTCGCTCTCACTTGCAGCTTTAAAGGAAACCTGCGATTGGTTTGTTGCCAACTACGACTCGGCCCGGAAGTGAAAGCTCTGCCAAACAAGTTGGTTTAAAGTCTGTGGACCAATGACCCCCTCTGTCCGAAGAGAAGGTGATGGCAGAACGAGGGGGTCCATCTGCACAGATGGATGGCAGTTTGTGAATGAAGTGTGTCACTTTGATTCTGTGCACTCTGTGAGCTGGACTGAATCTCACTTTGAATTCAAGTCTGCAACACCATACTCACTGCAGTATGCTGTTGCAGACTCTTTTGATATGTAAACAATCTATTGTAGGTATTGTATTCTACTACCTGTATGTAGAATTGTTTTCACTATGGTAGTGTTAATGTTGGACTCCAGATGCTGGCACAATGTACTAATTTCAGTAACTGTGTAGTAAACATTTAAACAGTTCAACATTTCATTACTGAATTACCTTTTATTCTTGAAGGGTATGGAAGTTTAAATGACCTGGCCAATAAACAGAAGAATGTAGTGGAATGGCATTTCTACCTGTGTTCCGTGAGTATTTAAGGGTTATGTCACAGGCTGAGATTTCTGCTGTTTTCTTAAAATAATTTTGTAGGTTGTCATATTTCATAGGAAGATTAAATATAAAACCCTAGTGATTGAATACATTTTTTAGGACTACGTCTGTTTGAATACACGTACAGACATTCACAGGCAAATCCATTTATTAAATAAAAATGAACAGTTAAGACATGGTAATAAAATCTTAAAAAAAGGTATATTTAAAATCTGTGCTCATTTAGGGCGGGCAGAACACTGACAACACAATGACAAGTTGATTAGTTTTTCCGGAGAGCCCTGTATCAAAGAAAAGTTCATCAAAGAGGGGAATTTGGGATTTTCAGGAGTAAATGTAGGAGGTATGCCCCCCTTCATGGATTCTGCAGTACTCCTGTCCTGGCATGGCCCTGTTCTTACAGGCCTTCCCGGTTTTTGTGATACCATTGCACAGCTGACGGCCCAACAGAGAGCTGCCACAGGGAAGATTGAGAGAGAGGGAAAAAAAATTTATAGCTCACTTTATTTAAAAGAACAGCCAAAAGATCCAATCTAATTGAAACGGCACTTAGGTGTCAGAGTCTAAAAGCCTGACCTGTTGCTGACTAGTGACGAGGTGGGACTCGCACTTCGTGATTTGTTCACTGCATCGAAAACACCTCCCAGATTCCTCGGGGGGATATCAAGAAGAGCCTAAAAAAAAAAAAAAAAAACCTTTGTGATGGCACCTATTCAGAATTGATGATACTGAAAATAGATCTTTAGTTTTCTTTCATTTAATTTGCTCACCGCCTGAAGGAATAGCTGTGGCACAATCCTGGGAGTCGAGTGATTGGGCGTGCCATCAATCGGCATAAACCTGGACTCTGGCATTGACTTCATGCGAGGGGGGGACACTGCTGATATGCCCAAGTCACCTGTATACAAAGGGGATCAGTGACAGCAAATATGAGTAGCGGAATTATTTAAATATTTAAAAAAAAGGTACGAGTTTATATTTCAAACCTGATATGAAGCTGTCCCGACTCAACAGGTCGTCTTGGTCCATGATGTTGTCCTTTTCATCTCTGAAGACCAACATAAATAAAGACATCAAATAAACCAGCTACAAAGAAATAAGAGCACTTATCTCCTTTGTTTTAATTGGGATCTGTTGATGTCTGTAGTTCAGTTGAAACAATTGATGAACAAATTTAATGAGCAACTACTGATAATAGTTTGAGTCATTTTAAAAGCAAAAAATGCCTTACATACAAGTATTTTCTGCTTTTCTGTTTATCATTGCAAATCCAATATTGGGCTTTGGACTGTTGGTCAGTCAAAACAAGACAATGATGACAAAGATGTAACTTAAAAAAAACAAAGTTTGTCCAGTCAAATCGATCAGCCTGCAGACCGTATATAATGCCAGACTCACTTCTGCGGTGTAGAGGACTGTGGATACGAGTGGCAGGATGAAACTGGCTGCTTCTGTGGCTCCATGATGTTGCATGGGGCCAGAGGCAGCGGGGTGGCTGGCTGTCCTCTGACCTGGAAGCATGCCCTCAACTGCTGCACAAGCCAGTGACCTGCAGATATGAGAAAGAAAAAGAAAAAAACATCGTCACTCGTACATGAGGATATTGGACGCGTTGTTTTTGCCCTGTAACCAGCTTTAAGTCAGTACCCAGAGAGAGAGCGAGCAGCAGCAGGAGGAGGCCGGTGAGATCCAGCGCCGGCTGCTGGTTGACCTCGGCCACTGCATTAAGAGGCACAGTGAGCAGCAGCATGGCTCGAGAGAACCCTGAACAACGCAGGAATGTCAGCAGGACTGCACACAGTACAAAGTAGCCTGTATGTGCGATACACGTCCACATGGCTGTCAGGCTCAAACCTGTAATCACAAGAAGCACAAGGGAAACATCAATCCATGGAAAGAAATGGAAATCTTATCCAAGTGGATTTAGGACATCTCACAGACTACGGAGGAGGATATGTGGCTGATTTGATCATCCAAATGTTTGACTGTGGGGTTCGCTTTCAGTTCTGGGGTGTTTCACTAAAAGTCTTTAAATACATTTTTAAGAGTTGTTCCATAACTTGTAGTGCTAAAGATGCTTTTAGCGTAGGGAATTATCTTTGATGTATACTAAATGCAAAAACATCCTTCCAAATTTCGTGATGACAAACTCGGCCCTTACACCGTGCGTCCGATGTCTCACCTGCCCAGCCAAGGTAGCCCTGGACCATGTGAAGCCTGTCCTCTATCCGGCTCTGCATGTTATCGAGGTAGCGCAGCATGAATCCCATGGTGCTGTTCATGCGCTCCAGTTTGGACATCAGGTCGGTGTAGTACCGCGAGGTCTGGTCCTGGTACTGCAGAAACTCCAACATGCTGTGGTCTGATCAGCCACAGGCGCAAGGGAAAGAAATGACAGCACTGATTTCAACTCCCCAAGTTTTTCAAAGTTGTGTGATGAATTTAGTTTTGTGGTGCCCAGATTTGATTACCAATTTTTTGGTAGATGTCCTGGGCTTGGTGTCGGACATCTGCGAGGTCTTTAATGATGGCCTTGTGGCTGTCCTGCACCTCTGAGCCTTGGATCTGCAGATGCTCACTCACATTTTCTAAAACCATATGGAGGACAGGTAGCAGGTACATATTTTATACCAGATGGAGCATTAGCTGGGTTTACATGGAGCATTTTTGTCTGATAACAAGTGAGAATTTTAGCTCACCGTTTTATTCTGTTTGACCAAATGATGTTCTTTAACTGGTTATAGTTTCTTAATGGCATCAGAGACAATTTAACTCATGACAGCTTGACTATACTTTTGTGAATCTTTAATGTTACGGTATTAGTTCATCAAGTCTCACAATACCTTTGGTCTAACTCTTGTTTATGCTTTGTAACCTACATCATTGCATTTATTGTCTAAAACTGTCATTTTCACAAATGCTTTTAGTAAAACTACTATAGGCCAACTCCTGCCTTCAACGCACTGTGCTGGAAGTGTGATCAGCTTCCTGCATAGCTGTGCAAAGAAGAGTAATAAAGTCCAATACAAGAATATGAAAATTAATGTTTTATGTACCTGCAATTAGGTACAAATTTAAACATAGTGTGCAAGGTTCTGCTATTGTCTCATCGTGAACTACTGTACTAAAGAAATGCTTGGCACTGTGCCAAATATTTTCCCGTGTGAAACACGTGAAAGCTCTCACCCATTCTATTTGTGATGCCCTGAATGAGCTGGGCTACCAGCTCCTGTCCAGAGATGATGAGGGCTTTCTCCTGGCTCAGACGCTCCAGGTTGTTCTTCAGTGAACCCTGCACTTGCTCCTGGCCCTCGTACAGCTTCCCCTGTTGGGCCTGCAGAGCACTGTGACCCTCAAACAGCTTGTCCAAGGAGGCTGCAGTCAGCTCTTTCAGCTCCAGCTGGCCCTCCTGTTACAAAACACCATGATCAAAGCAAAAAAAATCAACCTACGCAGGATCTGATCCGTCACTGCATACATGAAGATGAAAAGGCAAAATATACCTTCAGGTCCTTCATTGCATCTAGTTGGCTTGTGGCTGTGGAGATGAGCGCGTTGACAGTGTGCTCTGCTCTGCGCCGGAAGAGCTGTTGGCGAGTTGCATAGCAAACAGCGCGTGCTCTGTTGCTCACAATGTGGTAAGCGTTCCATGTGTCTGAATCCATGTCCGCTGTACACGCTTTTATAGTCTGAAACAGCAAAATGATTTTCAAAATATGTTCTGACAAAACCAAACGGATATCCTTTAATTACAACCTTTGAATTTTACCATTTCCTCTGTACATGGGTAGGTCTGGCGTCCCTCGCTCTCTGCCTGGCAGTTAAACAGTGCAACTCCAAGCTTCGCAAGCTGCTCCTCTGAGAGGCCGTCACAGCTCGCCTTCAGCTGGGCAACCACCTACAACGGAGCAGAGTGCTTTTAGTCGAGCGTTAAAAGACAAACCAGTGGAGGAGTACCGATGCTACTGTGACCTCGTTATGGCTGCTTTGTGAAATAGGCTTTACAGCAGTGTTTCTCAATCCTTCCCTGACAGTAATTGCATTTTTAGTCCCAAAAACATCTCATGACAGATCTCTGGTTCCAACATTTCAAAATTTGAAGATTTTCTGCCTTTTCGTCATTGTAAATTGAATCTTTTTGGGTTTTGGACCATTGGCCATCAAAAACAGGCAATTTGAAGACATCCTCTTGGGCTTTAGGAAAGTGTGATGAGAATTTTCCACCATTTTATGCACTAGTCGATCAATCGAGGACACAACTGTTAGACTAAGCAAACATTTAAAAATATTTTCTTGCAGCCTTACATATAATCACAAATATCAACATATAACTTGATTTAACCCTGTTTGCATAAGTGACCCTGAGCCAAAGAGTGAGAAACCCTGAATTTCAAGGCCCAGAGGCTAAATGTTACCCTATAATGACAGCTGTCTAGTGGGCTGAGCGCCATCGGCTTCGCTTCAGCCAAAAACTTCTCATCGGCAGTAGCCATCTCAAACGGAGCATCTTTTACAACGAGTGCCGGGACTGCTGCTGCTGCTGCTGCTGCTGGTGGTGGTGGTGCTGCTGCTGCTGCTGCTGCTGCTGCTGCTGGTGGTGGAGGTGCTGCTTCTGCTGCTGCAGGGGCCTCGCTCTGCCTCAGCCACTCAAACAGCCCACTGACTACAGGACACTGACAGAGCAGCATGCTGATCAGCAGGACACACAGGTGGCGGATCAGGACGTGACCCATGTCTGGAACAGAACACAGTAAGAATGCAGAATTAATTATAATTCAGCTTTTTTCCTTCCCTCACTTAAAATAAATAACAGCAAAAAAAAGGTCATGAAGTCAAACACCCCCCCATATCATTCATTGATGGAGTTGTATAATGTTCATCCCCCCCATTTTCCTAAAGTTGTGCTTCTTGCAGTGTCAAGATATGCATCAGTTCTCCCATTAAGGAGACAATTACCATCCTCTGGTCCTGTGTGTTACAGGAGCCAATTTCCCCAAATCATCCTTTTTTTTTTTTTTTAAACTTGCAATTGAAAGTATTTAACCAAAATACCTTATTACACACATACACCTCAAAAGAAGTGAGCTTATAGTATTTGTTCAACTTAGCTCTTTACTTACCATTTCCCTTTAAAGTTATTTTGGGATTTTCCCAAAAAAATATCCAAGTGATCTTAAATGATACACACACTCTACAACATATCTGTCATTTGTGGAGGCTGGATGTTCAGGATCTGGTTCTGCGGAGTCCGGATGAACACGGGCCTGGCTGAGTGGATGCGGACTGACTGCTGCTGCTGCTGTTGTTATTAGTGTAGCTGTTGTTGTGCTGCTGGTTGTTTGTTTTAACATCTGTAACATTGTAGCTGCCATTGCTTTACATCTGTATGTGGAACTGTACTGTGCTACTGTGTGTTCTCTTTCATCCTGCTCTCACTCTACCCCCCCCCATCTTTTCACTCTCCACCCAACCGGTCAGGCAGCTGACCTCCCACCCGGAGCCTGGTTCTGCTCGAGGTTTCTGCCTGTTAAAGGCAGTGTTAACTTGCCACTGTCTCCTGGTGCTGCTCATGGTGGATTTGTTGGGTCTATACATATAGAGTTGGTCTAGACTTGCTCTATATTAACAAGTGCTATGAGATAACTGTTAGGATAAATCGCTATATACATAAGATTGAATTTACAATTTGTAGCCAACTGCTTGCTGTTACCTATTGGGTGAAACCTAAATCTAAAATCCAAAAACCTAACTCTAATTATCTAATTAGATTGCCTCCATGTCCGAGGCTTGGTGGATGTGCGGGTGGCGCGATCGTCCACGTTTTGCCGATCACTATCGAAGATCCCAATAGTGAGAGCGAATTCTAAAATTCGAGCTTTGATTTGCAGAAGTTCTCAAAATACCCAGACTTCGAGCACGTCGCACGACGGTGGCAACTACAGAGACGATACATATGTTTGAGTGACTGTTTGACAAATGTATAATATGCAGCATTCTGGATCTGGCTTATGTGAATTAAAAGGTGTCTCGTAAGGCCACGCGGGATGGTCATAACTGTGTGCATGACACAATAACACAAACTTTAATTCATTCGATATGTTTGAATGAAGTCCAGACCGAGGCTTGCCCAGGCATGTCTGCCCTGCTGCACAAGCGCGCCCACTGTAGACCACCACCACCAAGAAACTATATTACTTTATACTTCACCAGTGAGGAAAAGACGCAGCTACATTTTAAGAAGGGAAACGCAGACATGCCGTCTTCAGGGTGCAATGGGAAACGAGGAAACCCATTTTAAACACATGCAAGTCACACCTTGTTAAATCAATATATGCGAGTGAAGCAGAAAATCAATTAACTTGCCATCGCACCGCTTCAAAAATGGCTAAATCACGTACCTGTTGTTTAGTTCTGCGGCACCGTCCTCGGCAGCGCTCCCTCGCACAGCTGATCGGAATAGCGACTAACTTTTCATTTGCCGCCGCACTATTGGACGAGCACGCAGCCAATGGGAGGACTCGCATGTTTCCGGGACGGACACGGGGGGGTGTGTTGGATTTCAATCGCGGCGGAAAACGGGAAGGCGCCGCGCGGCATCGTGCCGAAGGCGCCGCCCCACCTGGCACAGGCAGCGAAGAGGCGAGAAACAAACCCACCGGTAGCTCGCTCACTGGCGCCCAGCTGGTTGGGTTTGTGGACGCGCCGAACGCAGCCGGGCCGACAGGCATCTTAAATGACACCGCAGCTTTTGAGTTTCACTAAACGTTGGACATCAGCAAATCTGAAAACAGCAGGTGAATAAATACCTTACCGCCAACGTTATCCGGCGTCACTCACAGCGTCGCCCGGCGTCGTGTTTGTTGTCACTCCGTGTTATTTCATGGTTGTCCAGTCAACAAGGAACACGTGGATTGCATTTCTAATCTAATCTGTCCCGGACTAGTTTGTAGCTATCCCCACAGCTAGGCGAGGATTTTAACATTCCATCGAGCTGCATGCTAAACATAGCTGAAGGTTTGAGCTAGCAGCCGCTGCCGCATCAGACATGCTAGCACCCAATTAGCCACGTAGCCGTGTGAACATTCTGCCGCCGGGCTGACGTTTGCTAGCCGCCGAGCTAACGAGGCTGCGTTGCCACAACAATGGACGACTCCGGCATCAAGAAGCAGAACTGGGACGTGAAGGAGACGGAGCTGTTCCTGGAAATCCTCAAGGAGCTGGACATGAAGAAGTGCCTCGACGGCAGGAAAGTGAGGAACAACAAGCTCTTCAAGGTGGCGCACAGGAGGATGACGGCGGCCGGCTACCACCGGTCCGTGGACCAGTTGAAGTTCCGCTGGAAACTTCTCAAAAGTGCGTACTACAAGTGCAAGAGGGAGCCCGACTCCCCGGCGCCGACCAAAATACAGGGCTGGTGGCGGTACGAAAAGACAATGGCGGCTATCATGGAGTCCAGACACCCGCTGGTCGGAGCCGGTGTCCGCTCAGACCGGAACGACGACGTGACGGAAGACTCGGACGGAGACGCGTCAGTGCTGCACTGGCCGCAGCCTCGCCCGGACAGGTCCACTCAGAACCTGGATATAATTGTAGGGGTGACACCGTGGATGCGATGCAGCCTGTCATTGGATCATAACTGTGATTTCGTCTGTTTCGTGTGTTGTTTTAGACGCATGTTCATTATCCAGCTGGGCCTGGTGCGGAACAGGTCTCTGGCTTGTTCTGACCTGACTCTTTCCCCAGGTACACCTGTCTGAAACTAATGCAGGTCCAGCAATACGTCTTACATCCACGGCGGTTCTGTTGTTAATTCAAATGAACTTGCTTTTTAGAGAGGTGTCGATGCAACATTTTAGAGGCCACGTTGACAGACTAAATATTAGGAACGCTTCTCGACACAATACAACGTTGTTTTAATCCTTTATTTAATCTGGTAAAGATCTGTTGACCTTCTGCACAAGAAAACCATTCAGTGTGCGCATTGACACACAGAAAGTCACAACAGCGCTAAATGTACATGTGTAGTATAACCGATGTACATTCTGCATTAAAGAAAATGATTACCAAGTTCTCTTATATCTTAGAATCTTCAACAGAAACTACAGCTTCCAAAATGACCATAAAGTTGCATCAAGACCATTTAATCAAAAACGGAACACTGTAACGTTCAAGACGGTGGGATTTATCCTGCATTAGTTTCACCTAAGAAACTGGAAATGGCGTGAAGTTGGTCTCAATAAGGCGTGTGGAAAGTAATCGCTTCCGCAACACATGGCCATACACTACTCTGCTGATGATTTTCTTTCAAGTCTGTAATATGTGGACAAAGGGTAGAGATAAAAGGCCCATCACACGTCCTCGGAGCCCAACGTGGAGTTGTCAAGTTATTTGCTTTACCAATT
>JAVQJF010040381.1:0-18395 GCA_036023855.1 Gadopsis marmoratus | reverse complement strand
TCCCTTCCCACATAAACAGTCTCCTCTTTATCTTAAACCCTCCCGGATCCTCATGTGTTCTCCCTGCTCCACTTCCTCATCAGGTCATTGAATCCAGCTGGGGGACTGCCAGATCCCGGGTGCTCACGGGAAGTGTAGTCCCTGCCTTCCGCTGCCATGATGGTTTGTAGGCCCTGCTGAAACCACCGGGCGGGGACATACCTTCCCTCTATGACCTGGCCCCCCGTGACGTCACAAAGCATAGAAGTGAGCTAGCAGGAAGTGATGCAAGAGTCATTAAAAGGCCTTTAGCTGGACTTGGAAGTGCGGACTTTGTGATTACATGGTCAGCGCCTTAAACTTCTAGGCACCAGGACACATTTTGCAATTTTGAATTAACACATTGTCTGAATCCTGAACAAAATGGGAATAGCTAGTGATGTCAAACCAGAGGTTTAACCAACAAGACACACATTCTTTAATCTTTAACTGGACATATAGTCAGAGCAAACACAGAACCCAAGACATTAAATATAAAGCACTCATTCATTCATCGCTAAAAAATTTGCACTGCATTTATCAGGATAAACAAATCCTGTAAATTTTAGGTCAGAGAGAGAGAAAGAGAGAGAGAGGTTTGACTAATGCACAGTGGTGAGGAAGATGGCAAACAAGAATTAGGGCTCAAGTCAAACCGCCACCATAATAACAGTAAAAAAGGTTTTACATAGAGTCCACTTTCAGAATATATTAGTGGACATAAACGGCAAAACTGATATATTTCTGCGCTTATTTGGGGATTTTTTGATTTCCTCAGTGCTCATCTTTAATTCGTTTCCTTCCTCTGTGTCAGTTCGGCCCGGCTGACACACTCATCAATGACTCTCTGCGGTTTTCAAACAAATCTTTCTGTCTGAGTCACAGTTGTGCACATCATGCTATTACTTGTGCACATTACGTCTCCTAGTTCAGTGTGCTCTTGTACATCTGTTGCTTCAAACTTGCAAATACAGAACATTCTCTCTCTCTGTTGCTTTCTGCAGGTATTTCTGCCTCGGGAGCTGTATTATTATATTGCCACTTTCGCCTATTGCTTTCTGAGATAACTTTGATATGATATGATGCTATATAAATAAAACTGAATTGAATGTTGTATAGCTCACTGCATGAACCTGCATGGCTTGGCTCGTAGAGCAAAAAACTATGAAGATCTGAATAGGAACTTTCATTTATGAACCCAGAGCAGAAGCAGAGAACCAAACATGTGTAATATACTGTACCTACAGTAACCACAGTCTGGAGCTGCTTCACAGATGGTGAATATGTGAATATGTGAAATATGTGTCTATCTTATAAAGTAACTTTTATATCCAGCAGTATGTGTGTGTTGTTGAAGTTTCAGGTTTGGCCAACTTTTAATAAAGCCTAAGAGAAAACTTTCCCATTAATGATCTTATTCCTATATGTTTCTATACTCTCTCCAACTCAGTCCGACATCTTTTGCCAGCTTTGTGCCATTAGCCAACTTCCCAGCCAAAGTAGAGTTATCTGTTTATCAGTGTGCGTCACACTGGTCCCCACCTTTAACATCTTTCTTTCCCTTTTAGTGTAAGTTCATGCGCCCACGTCCCAGAATCACTTGCTTAACTCTCAACCTAACTCTTCAGAGCACGCCAAGCACTGCACAGTAACTTTGCTAAATTAATACCAGCTGCAAAATAATCAGAAATACCTTTGAAGGATCTTCTGTGCCTCCTCTTCGCTGATGTTCAGTCCCAGATCGGCAAGTGACTGCTTTATCTCCATTATGTCTACTTGACCTGATGAAAATAAAAAACACAGTAGTCCTGACATGTCTCACATGATGGCGGAGATACATTCTCTGTCTATGGTGTCATGATAGATTATTAATAGACAGTTAAACATTTCCAACATTTACTTTGACTTTTAAAGGTACATTTTTAATATCAGTTTGCAAACTATTTGAATCATGATTAAATCCAAAAACTTAAAGTTTGGTGGGGTTTAAAAAAAAAAAGTATTTTTATATGCCATTAACCTACCATGGACTGCAGATGTGAATTGTGCTAATGTGAATTCATGCACATTGTCCCTTCTTAAATCAAATTAACATATTACACCATACCATCATCGTTTTTGTCCAAGCTCTTGAAGGTCAGTAGTAATTTCTTCTCTTGCTCCTTCAGATACTTGGAGAACTCATTGAAATCGAGACTGTTGTCTTTGTCTTGGTCTCCAGAGGAAACTATTTCCTAAGGAAAACACAGAATATCAGCAATCATATCATCAAGTATCAGAGTGTGTTGGGTGCCTCCTCACTGGATGGTGGGACAGGTTTTGTGTCGGCTGTGAGATGAGATAAGTCTGCCATCTCTTCTTCATACTGCTTGAGTTCTGCCAGTTGGTGGCAGAATAATGCAGAGAAATGCTTCTTGACATTATCAGAACTCACTTCCTGTGTACAGTACTATAATTGGTCTAACTATCTGTCGTGATCTTACCCTTTCACAGTCAGTGCTATCCTATTTTTACATTTCTTGATTTGCTGTTATTCATTTTCATCTGAGTTTAATCACTTTTTATTATTTTGTAAAGTGCATGCAAGTGAAGACTATGCTTGTTTGTAGAAGTATTGGTTGCCCAGATCAAGAGAGAGTTTCATTCAGCTGTCTTGCTACGCTGTAGGTACATAATGTTGCATAAGAATGTACTGATTCAGGGTCAGTCCCTCAGAAGATAAACTCAAACCTCAACCTCCGTGTTACTATTAAACAGTTACAAAAGTCTACAATTTTTAATTAATTGGTCTCTGTCCAAATGTTATGGAAAGTTAAGTCTCACGAGATGAATTGTTGTGCTGAATGAATGTGGGTGTTTATTACCTCACATAATTTCATGGATGGGGAAATCTCCTGTTTTACAATGCCTGGTCGAACACAGCAGTGAACTCTCACAACCCTTTCTCCAGCCTCATTCCTTTAAAGGAGTTATCAGAGTCACTGATGAGCTGTGAGGAACACAGGATTATTTGATCAGTGAAGGTGGGAACTTCCTCCTTAAGTCACAGCCCACCACAATAAAACGCTCACCTAGATACAGTGTGAACCTTGAGACAGTTTGGTGCACCTTTTGTTCACTCGCCCTGCCCTGCCCTTTACCAGCCTGAGATTGCTGTTGTTTTTTGCAGAGAAACCAGATTTCTGGAGACATTTGTAATCAGCTAATCAGAAACATAATAAACAGATTAACAGAGAATGAAAATAATTGTTAGCCGCAGTCTTTAAGTAAGACAAAGTACCATGTATCTCAAAACTGTACTTGGACAGTACTTGAGTAAATGTATTTGCCTGTAATTTAGAGTTAGTGTTAATTAGGCTCCCTACAAGGCCTTTATGTGCACTATTTACCTGTTCTGTTCCGTGACCAATTTTGATGCCCATAGCAGCCAGGCCTTCCTTCAGCTCGGACACATCCACCCTTCCATCCTTGTTGGCGTCGAGCCTGGCGAACAGATCCTCGTACTTTTTCGACGCATCTTCTTCAGCGCACTTGCACTCCGTGAAAAACAGCTTCCTTACGACTTGATACATTGTTGTGCCGAGGATAGAAAGAGTGGGCTTGCGGCGCTCCGCACAGACAAAAGAAGCAAAGAAAGAAGGGTGCAATTAAACCGCTGTGGAAACAAACCGATTCCTGCGGCTGCCACTTCTGGTTTGCTGGATAGTCCCGTGTGATTTCAGAGAGATTTCCGCTCGGAAGAGAAGTCGTAGAAAAGTCCTCATAGGTCGGTGTCCGATATATATATATAAGTGATGTTGGCTACTGTGGATTTTACAGAACGCTGTTTGCAGATGAGGTAGGTCGGTAAGCATTCAGCAAAAGATTGGGGAGACGCTGTTCAGTTTGCCTGAGAAGACCTCCTCTTTTACTGCGCAGACACACACATTACAGACACACCCTTCAGAAACAACACTGACACTATTATTCAATGGCCGTATATGAGTGCACGTAATTTCCTTTAGTTCCCTTCAAATAGATTCCTTTTATAATGCATTTCCCAAGCTTTTAGTTTCTGCTCTTTCAAAGTGAAAGGGCCTTGTATTTTACATATTTTATAACAACAGTATAGTCCTTGCACACATGCTGGGCTCCATAGTATGCAGTCCATGTAGGCAGTCAGATTCAGTTCAGTGACTCATAGCTACAGGAATTTGACAGTTAGTCAAGGCAAAGCATATGTCCATTGCTTTGAAGGCGAAAAAGATAGATGATTTTTACAAACCATGTTTATGGTGGTTTTGCTTCTTTTTTTTTTTTTTTTTTACAAAAATGATGAGCACCAAAGACCGTTTTGGAATTCAAATGGAGATCCCAACGTTCACAAAAAGGCCAAATATGTCCTGGTGACGTTTTGAACAAACTATATAACATTATAACTATACCAACCAAGTACAGCATGCAGGTTTATGCAAATGTTTAATAATTATATTTTTATCTTGTGAACATCTAATATCTAAGACTCACGTGGGCTCAATGTTCAATAAAGTTGTAACAAATAGATCAATGAATGTGATGGGGTTTTATTTCTTTCTTTTATTGTATTAATTGAAGAGTGAAACGGGCTTCATAGCAATGCCTAGATTGTACCACGAGATGGCGACAAATGTTACATAACAGCAGCTAGTTTCACTTTGTTGTTATAATCTGTCCAATCAGTGCTGCTGTTGTCCTGCCTGACCGCCAGGAGGCGACGGAGAGAGGAGGCGCGCTTCTTTGAACTCGCATCAAGCTGACATCTGTCATAATGGTATATCCGCTTAATGCATGCTTACTTCAAAGTAAAGGTAGAGCTATTGACCCGTTTCAGTCAAAATGTAATAAATCTTACATTATATTTTAACAAAATTTAGGATGAACTGGCTTAAAGAAATGGTAATTGGCTAACAACAGGGGAACGCTTGGACATAATATATTTCTGCATTTATATTTCTGTTTCTGTTACAGCTCTCAGGTTAACAAACCCCAGTACTGTGTTATGTTATGTACTGTAGTAATGTATCCTATGGCAGTCATGAGGGTATCCACGTCCCAGCAGTGCAAATGAGAAAATAACATTTTGTTCATTAACAGCAACATCTAAAGAAGACTAATTTGCGCAGATGTCAGGTAAATATGAATGTAAATCACTTGGTCTTTTTCTATTGTGTTAAACCACCATTATATGGCTGATATTTGGGTCTCAGCCTTCATGACTATGAAGAAACAGAGAGGCCTATTTGTAAATATCTGGTTTTAAATAAGCATTTATAGGAGTAGTATTAATCTGTTGCAGAATATGACTTTCAAACCTGATTTTAACAAGCAGTCTCTTCCAAAAGGCAACAATTGCCGATTTATCGGTGTCAAAGCATATGCCTTTATTTTGAAAATCCACAACAGGACGTAGCTCCATCACCATCCTCCCACAACACAACACTGAATGGGGTTGTAATGTCAGCGACGGGCGAGATTAGAGCATCTTCTCAAGAGTACTGAATCTGTGTATGGATTTAATGATGATGAAAAAGAAGAAATTCAAGTTCAAGGTGGATTTTGAGCTGGACGAGCTCTCGTCAATCCCATTTGTCAACGGTGTCCTCTTTTGTAAAGTCAGACTACTGGACGGCGGGTTTTCCGAGGAGTCTTCTCGGTGAGGATGTTTGGTCTTAATACAGGCATAAAAACTCTCACTTGGACTTGCTTTTCTCGAGCTCGCATGTTAAACTAGCTTAGGAGCTTTCGCCTACAATGTTACGTTACTAGCTAATCAGCTAACAGGCTACATGACTAACGTTAGAAACTAGCTAACATCTGTCAGTTGTCTGCTGCCACTGTAACGCTGTAACGGTGTTTTTGGTTGTTCAAATTTAATGTCACCTGCCCGTCAGAGCTATTTTAACAGAGTAATTCCAGGCAGAATTGTAAAAGGACACGTTAGCATCGACTGGAGAAAACAAACATTAGGATATGAGACAATTAGTGTTCTGAAATGTCAATTCATTATTTTGTCATTTTCTTCGTGTTCAAGGCATCACCTGGTTGCATTTCACAGGCTAACTTCCTCGCTTGTTGTGGAAATCGTTGCTGTGCAATGAGTAGCCTGCTGGCTTGTCACATAGCTACCACAAAGATAAATACGACTCCTTTTATCTATTGCTGCTTAATCAATAGAGTCACTAATGTTCTGGGTTGTATTTGGCCCGTTTGGTCATAAAGCTATAATTGAAGTAGGTGGAAGGTGTTTTACTGTTTGCTTAGTCAGCTATTGATTATAATTCATCAGGTAACTGCAAGGACAATGCATAGGTGTAAACACCTGAAAGTCATGCTGTCCCAAATAATTTCTGTCTCATAGTTGGAAATACTTTCCTGTGTAAATGAATGGGAAGAGTGTGACATCATGTTTGTATCCTACTAGGTCAGTTAAAACTGTAAATGTGTTGTCTACACTATTAAAGGTTTTTCATTTAAAAGGAAACTGAAATAGCTGATACCAGTTAGTTTTGGCATTGAAAGAAATGGCCCTCTACCAATCATTTAGAGTCACCCTGCAGTCCACAGCAGTGTCATGATCATGCTGTCAAGTTGAGACAAGCAAAGACCGTACTCTCCTCTGAAACCTGTTTTGGGCTTTCACTCACAAGTTACAGCTAAAGTGTCTTATCATATGATGCCGGTTCACTTACAGACTACAAAGGTAAAATACATTTCGGGCTGCAATTATTTGTCCTTGTCTTAATAATTCATGTGGCCTTTTTTGTCCAACTAACAGTCTAAAACTAAAAGAAATTTAATTGCCTTTCAATTAAAAAAGAAAAAGCAGCAATTCCTAACAAGGTAATGTTTGACTTGAAAAATTTGGTTTATTATCATAGAAGACTAAGAAAACCAGTAGATATTCTTCTTTGGAATCAGAGCAGAAGTTGGAGCCAGTGCATTTTTGATATTTTTGCTTGAAAAATTACTTTAGGAATGAATCAGTGACTGTATCGAACAATTTCTAATGATAGTCTAAATGATGAACTGACTGCTGTAGTTGTAAATATTGTTTTGTGTAGCTGAAACTACAAATTTATTCATGTTTGTCAGATGATGAAAATGTGGTACTTTACCGGATATGGTTCATATTTATGCTCAAGCGGTTGTTAAAAGAAACCACAAGATGATGCACCAAATAATTGGCCATGAAAGGAAATGATCCTAGATAAACATTATTCAGTCACCCTGCGGGCCACAGCAGTGACATGATAGTGCTATTATTGACAGACCAGCAAAGATGGTCCTCTCCTCTGTAACCTGTTTTGGGTTTTTGCTCATAAATTAGACTGGCTGGCTTTTAACATTGGACTAAGGGAAGATCATTTGTTTTGGAGTGAGGCCGTAGAGATATGAGCTTCACCCTGATTATATAACAAGCCCTCTCTTTGCCCTACAGTAAGTAGCTCTTATAAAATAGCTAAGCAGAAAGGCCCAGTGTATTGGACTTTGTGAATCAGGATCCATCTAAGGTCATTTTAATATAGCTACGAATGTCTTTGTACATTTTTTCCACATGTGAGCAGCCACTCTGGCAAAATGAGGGTGAAGCAACACTGGAAAATATTCTTTAAGCCCATAACCCAGACAATGAAGTTCATATGGTTAAAATTCTAATTAAAACATCCTGTTCTGGCTCTGAAAAGTTTTAGCTAGCAGAATCTGTAGTCACAAGTCGTGAGTGTCATTAAATTGCTTTTTTTCCCCCAGCAGTTTGATTTGTTAGACCCCCACACTAGATTTCCTCTGATCATTTTTTTGAGTCATCTCAACTGTGAGGAAGGGAAGTGAGTGTTGTTTTTTTATGAGCCTTTCTTTTCCTTTGACATGGTTTGTCATCAGGACTGCACCATTGTTCCTACCCAAAACAAGTTGTTCTTGTTATATAGGTTTTCTTTTTTTCAAAGTATAACATTTTCTGGACAAATTCAGACTCAGATATTTTCCTTGCAGCTAGACATTGGAAAGCCCTGCACCAAAGTCATGTCAAAAAGATATGTTTTCTCTGAGAGTTTATGGCTGAAATCTGCCCGCAGAGTCTTTTAAAAGGAGAGCAGCTGTAGTTTAACAAGATATCTGACCCATGTATGGAGATGAGAGCGACAACCTCCCGCTTGTGCTTAAAACTAGTCACACTCACACTCACAAATAGTATTTTGCTGCTGTGAGTAGTGCTGTGAGTTACAGTACATGCAATCTAGCACATATTCCCAGAGCAGACAGTGTCCAGCTGGCTGGGAGTTCCCTCTCCGACTCTGGGAGTTCACTCTCTGAAAAGATACCAACGCCAGGATGAAGTCAGCGTTTGTGAAACATTGGTCATGCATCTGCTGCTTCTTATTTATAGTGAGGCAGGGAAGCAGTGCACAACACAGGCTTGTATATCCAGTCACTCTGAACTGCCTTAACAGGGATTTGCACACCCTGTTAATGGTTTAATTCTTATGTCATCAACACACCTTGCACTTCAACATTTTCTGTCTGTATCCCACAGTCTTTTTGTCTCTATTTCAGATGCAAGCTCTTTTTTTTTTTTTTTACTTGTTGCATCATTGTAATTTGAGCTGTATTAGGGAGAACAACCGTCAGCTCTGCTTGTATTTAAGTCCAGTGAAGTCGAGCGAAATGAATGGCATGAGGGCTGCCTATGTCTTAACAGAAGGGAGTTGGTTAGGCGAGTGGGAGAGGAGAGGATGGCAGCGAAAGAGAGGCCATCTGGGGCATTGTAATGCTGCCCACGCATGCACACTCTTTTCTCTTTCACTTCATCTCATCCTTTCACTGAGAGCAGGCTACACCTCACTCTCATTTTAACCTCTAGGTATTGGCAGAGGATGTGTCTGCATGTCTGTCTCTATTGCTCCCATGCCAAAGCGAGCTACACCTGCCGCCGTAACCTGTGGATTCAGCGGTAAAAATGAATCAATAGGTGAAAATAGGACTGTAATTAATTAGCTTGTTTTATTAAGTGGCCAGAAAAAATCTGAGGCTAAGCACATAAGCTTGTATTGGCAACTTGAATCAGTGGCCTTAAGCAGGGAAGATGTGTGTTGATTGTTAATCCAGCTGTCATTGGACCTAACTGGTTTTCATTGTTATGTAACAATAATATAAAAATTAATGAAATTAAGTTGTGCTTCCATATTTTAAGAATGTGATCGGTAGGACTGCAACTAACAATTCTTGTCATTGTCAGTTAATCCTCCAATTATTTTCATGGTTAATCGATTAATCATTTAGTTTATAAAATAATCACAATTTCCCAGAGCCCAAAGTGACGTCTTCAAAATTGCTTCTTTTGTCTAACCAACAGTCTGTCATAAATGACAAATAACAGCAGCAAATCCTCACATTTAAGAAGCTGGAACCAGTAAATGTTTGACATATTTGCTTGAAAAATGACGATGAATTGATTATCAAAAACCTAGGCAATTAATTTTCCTTCCATCAATTAATTGACTAAACATTGTAGTTCTAGTGATCAGGGCTGCAAAAACACAAGTGACAAGGCAGGAAATCAATGGTAAAAACCTGTAATAAAAACAAAAGTCATCTTTGTCTATAATCGCTATTTTCTGAACACAGTTTTGGTTGTGGATAATGCAAAAAGATTACAAAATTGTTCATATATTTGATGCCAACTTTTGAGGTGTGATACCTAAGTGTTTTTTTGTTTTGTTTTTTCATTTTAATGTTCTATTGTAATAAATACTCTTTCCCTTTTATAGTGTATGATAACTTAGAGTGTTTAAAAATAGCCTAAGTGTTTGCGATTTCACCACACAGGGAGCCAGTGCAGGCCAACTGTGTTCGATGGAGGAAACAGTTCTCTTTCCCCTGCAAGATGAGTGCCAATGCAGGGACGGGTGTACTGGACCCATGCGTGTGTCGTGTGTCTGTCAGAAAGGTACTGTATGTGGCTGCTGAGCTCCAGATTGCAGACTTAGAAATATTCCTACATAGTGTTGTTGGTCCACATAAAGAACATACAGTATAAGGTTCAGGCTGGGGTTTGATGCAGAAATAGAGGCTATTGTTGACTGTCTTGTCCTTGCTAACAGAACTGCTCTAGCTGGTTTAAATTCTGGTATTGGTTGTATAGACGTTTGTGTGGTAAATTGAAACTTGGGAGTGAAATGTGAACTCTGAAACAGCAGTCAGTGAGCAGCACAGCATTCTGAAGAAACCAGACTTATTGCTGCCATAGAATTTTGTCTCTCATCCCTTTGCAATCCTTAAACATGAGTGTGCCCTGTGCTCTAGCTATAGTTTCTAAGGATATAAGGGCTAAAAACAGCAGTAGAAACAAGAAAATTAATAAGCCTGAATTAGTCTTCCCAGTGGAATGCGTCTCATGTATCCACATTGTATCTGCAAGCTATTTTTGGTGTGCCCTGCCCTCTTTGTTCGTGAAGTAGCCAGAAAAAGCTTTGTTATTGCCTTTGCTACCATGCGGACCTAACAACAAAAGAAAATTGTCCAGAGTGTTACATTGACGCAATTTCTCTGCTGATGGAAAGTAGCATATTTGTAATGTTTTATTATTACAGTTTACCAGACAGGATTATGTTAGTCTTGAGTTCAATAACTTTTATATATATTTTATTACTTAATCATGTCTAAATGAAGCATGACTTGAGTGACGTTTTAATTGAAATGTTTATGCTTCTCTTTTCCAGGAGCTGAAAGGCGGCAAGGCATATGCAAAGGTAATTCCTCACACACACTTATGTTCTCCAACCCCCATCCCCTAACCCAACCTCCAGGTCACCTAGATTTACAGTAATCAGCCATATTGTTGTAGATTGCTATATGAGCCCATAGCAAACAGATGGCCTTCACTGCCTGCAGGTTAGCTCATTATGTCATCTGTTCTCCCATTCACTGTTTGAAAGTACTTCTTTACAGATGCTAAACCTCTTCTTGTGGACCTTCTAGACTTGATTTGACCATTTTCCCCTTAAATATTACCAGCTTTTCATTGAAGAAAAGATTTGTTGTAATATGTGTTAATATTGTATAGTTTCCCTGACGTTTCTCTCATGTCCTGACCGCTGTCATTTGACATCCAGAGACTGTCACAGTGCTGACTGGGCAAATATTGGTCTCCTGAGAGAAAACAAAGTTCATGTGCTGTCATTCTTTCTCCTCCAGCTTGGTTTTGCAGATCTGAATTTAGCAGAGTTTGCCGGCTCAGGGAATACAACCCGCAGATGTCTACTGGAAGGCTATGATACCAAAAATACTCGCCAGGATAACTCCATTCTCAAGGTAACATTGATGCTACGGTAAAGCAGCCACACCCATCTGATGTGAGTGCTTTTGGAGGACACTTTGGTGTTATGAATACAAGCCTGGTATTTTTCTCAAATAGGAACTAGACACAGAAAAAGGTTTTTGCATAAATGTCTGGGATTGCTTTCAACAGCAATGGCTATCTTCCAAGGTAATCCATTAGATTGTAGCCAGAAATACCAGCTGGCCTTACTACACTCATTATCTGCTTTATTTCATGTAGAATTATAACAGTACATAAATTGTGACAAAACTAATGAACAAAAAATAAATATTTGATTCTTGTAAAGTTGGAATAAAGTAAACTATGCTTGAACCAAAACATAATTTCCTCCTATTTCTTTAAATTAAGAATCCATGCTAATGGAACCTTGAATGCATCAATTAACACACATCTTTTTCTTTTCATAGGTTATCATTGGTACACAGCTCATGTCAGGGGATCCCTGTTTTAAAACGTAAGTTAAAAGCAATACTTCTCAACTTCAATATGGGGCTAAATCTGTTTTGGTATGCAGGTCGAACTGTTTTAGGTCAGTGAGGGTTTGTGTCAGCTGACTTCTAGTTCGGTCATTGGAAATTCTTAACCATACGATTTTGTGAATTAAATCTTTTCTCTTGATTGATCTTAAATTATGTTTTCCCCCCTCAATAATGACTTAAATATAATTGACCCATTGAAGTACAAGCGAGGAGAATGGGACTTATTGTCTTTCATTTGTCATCAGGCCCCCCTCCACAGCCACAGTGATCGGGATCCAGTGTGATGGAGAAGGCCTGCTGGAGGAGAGGAAGGGAGGGGACTCACAGAAAGGCGGTGAGACCAATCTTGCACTCCTCTGCTCTGCTCAGTCATCCTATTGGCTTTTCCAAACATTTACAGGCAATTTTACATTTGTGCTGGTATGTAACAGATAGGGTCACAAACTGTTTTCTGCTCTCCTTTTGATATGTTAAGCTCCAGCTAATTATTGTTGTAGATTTTCATGGAAATAAAATGGGCACATGCCTAATAACTTTCAGGAAAGCTAAAATATTCCTACCAACATATCAAGGTTGAAACAAATTTTCATTTTGGTTAGATCCCATCCGCTTGCCGTGTGTCAGTTTCTATTATTTGTAGCTATAACTAGCAATGAGGAAAACAAAATTTAATTTGGCTACATGTATAATCTTAAAGTGGTTATAATCCAAGTTTACTGGCTAACTTCAGATGAGAAGAGGGCACAATTTATTTTATGTTTTTTACCTGCTAGACCGCTCCATTTAAAGAAAGTAAATGTACATTGCTTTAAAATTAACATAACCTCATTTGCCTACATTCCACCCCACCCGTGTGTGTGTATGTGTACCAACTTTGAAACAACATAGCCCCTACTGCTAATACAAACCGACTATTGCCTGCTGACACTTTCTATTATTAAGACCTTTACACAGGTAAATGACCAAAAGGCTTTCATTGTGAAGCAGCTACAAGAGGGGAAGCTTAGCGATTAACATCTACAGTCAGGTACAGACCAATTATTTTTTCTTTTTTTTACATTTTCACCACTTTTTTGTTGCCGTACAATGCCGGTTTGGTAAATTTATTAGAAAAGGTGACAAGCGTGTTTTTGCAGGATTGAAGTTGAAGTCCAACTTCATGAACATTAACCTCTAGTTTGTTTCCTTCATTACTATTGACAAGTTCATAAATTAAACTGTAGATATTGGTGGAATAGGGCAGCTGTGGCTGAGAGGGTAGTGCGGTCGTCCATTAACCCAAGGGTTGGTGGTTCAATCCCAGCTCCTCCTGTGTCCCTGGGCAAGACACTGAACCCTAACTTGCCCCCGGTGTTCCCCCACCTCTCGCCCAATGTCAGCTGGGATTGGCTCCAGCCCCCGACCCTTTCGGATAAGCGGTATTGAGACTGAATGAATGAATATTGGTGGAATATATTGTGATATATTGTGTCTGATTCATCTTATTTGTGTCTCTACACCATGATACACTTATACTTCAAATAAGTGCTACATATCTTCCAGTCTGCTACATTTCACTCCCCTGTTTCACCCCCTCTCTCTTATTCTGTGTGTGTTCATGTGTGAACACAATGTGGTGTTGAATGCTTGTTCCGCCTGGAAGCTTCAGAGTGTAGTGCAGCTCTTTCATGTATAATTTAAACTAGTTCTCGTTTTAGATTAGCTAAAATCTGTTCTGACCCCGTTTGCTCTTACATGGTTAAAAAGACTGTGCAAGGGAGGTTTGTTAAATCATGAGCAATTATGGCGTATTTTTTTGTAGATGGATATTTGTTATAATATATTTATGTATGCTTATACTCTAAGACACGTTGGAGTGGGACAAATCATCTATTGAGATATTCTGTTAACCCTTGGATGCATAGGTCACTGGAATCTACAAGTAGGTCAAAAATGACCAGTATTAGAATTAGAATCAATAGTTTTTGTTGATTCTAATAATCATAATGGTGAATATACAGTATGCTATCCTGAGTTTGGCACAAAAATATTTGAAATCTACACAAGAATTATAAACATTTGCAATGTTTATTTGTGATTTTTAACAAAATTTAAAAGAAGTGGGTAAGAAACATTTCCATTTCAGAATCCCCTTTTCTGGCTGTGATCATTGCACAGCGGTTTATTTACGTAAAAGTAAACTTTATGGTCAGCCCTACTTGGGTAGATCTGACTTTCTTTTCACTTGGGGGATATCAAAACAGGATCTTGGATCAATACTTGCAATATGACATTACGTAGCCAGAATATTGGAGAAAAACAACATTAGCCGAGTCACTTTTGGCCCACACGCATCTCGGGGTAAATATCTTTTGAAATGGTGTCTATTTTCTGCTGCTTGGCAGAGGTGGTTCCTTCCTTGCCTGCAGACATTTGAACTCTGAACTGTTCTGCTTTCTGGCAGATCAGCCTTTTGCCAGTTTGCCTTCTTGCCATTAAAATGGTGGCAAACATGTTCATGTTGCTGCACATGTTTTTTAAAAGGCTCAAACTTAAGACTTAAGATGCTTTTGTCTATCTCTGCTGTCAAAACTGTCATAACTTTGCTTTTTTGGGCATTGACCTTCAGTCACACAGAGGCTACTGTGTATTGCAGATGATTTCCTTTACATTGCAGAACCACCTGAGCTCAGATACTGTTGTTATCATGGGCAAAATAATGATAGTGTAGGAGCCATTTCTGTTGTTTATTTATTTGGGTTTGTTAGTTACTCAATTTTGCTTTAGAATGACAGGGGGCGCAATCTGGATTGTGTGACGCAAGCATCCTGCGCCTCTTAAGGAATTAGACACAGGTGTGTGACGGACATGAGAAGAAATAGTTTTTCAATCGCTTCAGACTAAGACAGAGGAGAAAGGAACAAAGTTAGTTGATTTCAATTAATTTCCCTCATATGCGCATCTACTTGAGTAGTATGATGCAGTGAACTAGTGTATGGTACACATAGTCTTTGGTTTGTTTTATATTGTTTTCTTTATTTTGTATCAATTGACCGGAACGAAACGCACGCACGCACTACACACACAACCCATTCATGCACACTGCGGCAACAAGGAGCTGGACCTTCACGAAATGCAGCTACGCAAAGTAAGTGAAACAAGATAATAGGAACCAACAAAGCGCGTTGAAGCAAGGCCGTGCCCACATGTCCCATATGATTGAAATTGCCAAAACAGATAGTATTGAATTGAAGACAGCTGAAAAGGTTTTCCATATCACGGGATGGTGTATTGCAATTTTGACGTACAGCCTGGGATTGAGAGCATGCTGACCTTTGGAATAACTGTGTGGTGTGGAAGCACCACAGCACAAGACAGGAATCGTGTGGACAAAATGGTCATGATTCCTGTCCCCCTGTTAACACCCATTTTAACTTCCTCCCTTCTTTTCGAAACACTGAAAAGCATCAGAACCAGGATAGCTAGGTTCTGCAACAGCACCTACCCAGAGGCTGTTTGCGTCTTTAACTCTTAAATCATTAATGTGCTGCTATTATTCCTGTCTGTAAGACACTGTAAGGGTATATATACATTGATATACATCATAGCTGGTTGTGGCACTGACAGCATCCCCACAGATAGCACGGGAAAGGTTGCTCACCAAATTGAATTCCTATCAACTGTGTTGAAAAGGAAATAAGGTATTGAATCTAAAGAATAAGGAGTTCCCCTGTGATTCCCAGCCATTCTTCTAAATGTGTTTATTCTTGCCACAACCCAAGCATTTGCCAACTGTGGTGCTTGCTCATTAACCCAGGGATGGTGTGAATTTGGAGGCAGAGGGGAATTCCCTCTGTTGTTGTAAGTGTTGTCTGTTGGCAACAGCAGTAACACAATCCAGGTTATAGAATGTAGATCACCAAGTTAGTCTACATATAAAACACAGAAACTGGGTTTATGTCTGTGGTCTCAATTGAAACATGTCTGACCAATAGTAGACCAGATCTCATTAATACTAACAGGTGCTTTATGTAGTGTCTGGGATTGGAAAGTCCTGGTCATGTTTCTCTAATCTGCAAAGAAGAGAACAGTATGTTGACATGTATAATTGACCATTTACACAAGAAACATGGTTCTGCATTTTCAGGTTTTTACTGTGTTGCCGCTTTTAATTTTGTTTGAGGACTATTGACCACAAATGTGAAACCACTTCAGACACACGCAGAATCACATTGTTCAACTATTCCTGCATTCATTCACAAAATAGTGTCTATACCACACACAAATCTGGTGTATTGAGCTGAGAATGAGCCATGTGTACACAGCGTTGGCCTTGACAGGTTCCGTGCTTGTTTGGCACCAGTTTATTTTTGACAATATGAGGAGACATAAGAACAGCTGTACATGACAGCTGTCTTTTCTTCTATTTCTAATCTAGCAGAGAGTCGAGAAGTGAAGTGTCCTGTTGCTGCTGATGAGCTTGGGGGCTGCGGCCACTCGCGGACATCCAGCTACGCCAGCCAACAGTCCAAACTCTCAGGTAAGAGCACCCCACATTTAGAAAATGTAAATGTTTCTTTTCTGATTCACTGTTTTTGACCTGGCATGGATGGCAGGCAATCATAGACAAAGTTTTTGCAGATGTAATATAATGTGGTGAGTGACAGAATTAAAACTAGTTGTTGCCAACCTCAAACTACATAACACTAATCTATTGCTCTCCTAAAATATTTTATCTGGGGAAAATGTGTGTATGGTCATACTGAGAAAAGCTTTTGACTGGGGAGGGAAGTGATAAAATTATATTCCAGTGACACTCCACCAGAGCAGTTTAAACCTGAGGCTCGAGTTTCCATTACAGGCTGATCAGATGACTGGAATAAAAGATCAGAGGAAGTAGAGTGATGCACTGAGAACAGCTCTAATGGCCCTCTAATTTTGAATTTGAAATGTATTTCCTGCCACGTGTAACTCTTTGTAGATTTCTTTGAACCTTGCATTCGTGTGTGGGAAGTTTGCACTTCCATTGCTGTAGTCAACTGACGTGCTGAGATGCCTCTTGCTTGAAATGGCTCCCTGCAGACATGAGCAGCATGTGAGTGCGTGGGTGCCACTGCAAACTGTACAGAGCTGCTGAATCTTTTAGCACACTGCAAGTTGCAAATCTGCTTGACAGCACAGCAAAATGAGAGAGAGCCTAATACTGTATACCATATGAACATTAATTCATTGATTAATTATTTATGAATTGTTTTAATTCAGATGTTGGTCAGTAAATCTGCATCGCTGCCAGAAATGTCGGAGTACTATTTGATTGAGATCTAAGCTTTGCACCACAGATCAAAACAGTTGTCCACTCCTGCTTCCATCAAATTAAAACCATCTCCAGAATAAAACCAATGCTTTCACACACTAAGCTGGAAAAAGTAATTCATGCACCCATTTTCTCTAGACTCACCTTCTGCAACTCCCTCCTTTCTCGCTTCATACTAGTTCAGAATACAGCAGCTCGGCTTCTTACTGGTTTTAACAGACAGCATCACATCACCCCAAACCTTCTGGTTTGGCTTCTCTGCATTGGCTCCCCATTCAATTTAGAATTGATTTTAAGATTTTACTTGATCACCTTTAAGGCATGTCTGGGTCTGGCCCCACGCTATATGGCAGAAATGAGCCAGCCTTAGATCCTCAGGTGACTGCTTTTGCTATCAGGGCCCCTCGGCTCTGGAACGGCCTGCCTGAGGAGATGAGGCTCGCAGAATCAGTAACCTCTTTTAAATCACTTCTTAAAACCTATTTTTATAGACATGCTTTTATGTGGTGTTGTCTTTATATTGTCTTTTTATTGCTTTTACGGTAACATTTTTACTTGTATTTGATCATTCATCTTTAGCTTTATTTATAATTTTTTATTGCCTTCTCAGTATCCTGTTTTTGCTTTGTCTGTCAAAGCACTTTGTAAACTCTTTAAGCTGTTTTTAAAAGTGCTATATAAAGTTATCTTCTACACTTGTCTTCCATTAGTAAAGGAATTACTGGAATTTTTTGTGCATGTACAAAATGTATCCTGTGCATGTGTTTAAATGCATATTAAACCACTGGTGCTATTACTGCAAACAGTATATGTGTAATATTATGAACGTATGTCAGTAGCAGGTGGTTGCAATCGCTTGAATGCTAAAATACACCATTGCATAATTTCTTATTGGATAAAGTTGCTTAACATTACAGACGAATCAGTTGCATTAACTTAGTGAAATAGTAAAAGGCTGCATTTACACTGCCTGGCCAAAAATAAAGTCACCATCTGGATTTAACTAAGCAAATAGGTAAGAAAACCACTTATCAGTGAGGCTAATTGAAAAAAAAGGAGCATAAGGATTGGACTCTGGAGCAATGGAAGAAGGTCATGTGGTCTGATGAGTCCAGATTTACCCTGTTCCAGAGTGATGGGCGCATCAGAGTAAGAAGAGAGGCAGATGATGCACTAGTGATGCACCCATCATTAGTCCCTACTTTACAAGCCTGTGGGGGCAGTGCTATGATCTGGGGTTGCTGCAGTT
>JAVQJF010040377.1:0-16201 GCA_036023855.1 Gadopsis marmoratus | reverse complement strand
CTGCGCGACTTTTGATTTAGTAATCTCACGACTTATGCAGTTAACTTTCTGTTGATGCGCGACTTTTGACCTTACTAATCTCACGACTTATGTAGTCAACTTTCTGTTGATGCGCGACTTTTGATTTTTAGTAATCTCACGACTTATGCAATCAACATTCCATTGATGCGCGACTTATGACTTTTAGTAGTCTCACGACTTATGCAATCAACATTTCGTTGATGCGCGACTTTTGACTTTTAGTAATCTCACGACTTATGCAATCAACATTCCATTGATGCGCGACTTTTGATTTTTAGTAGTGTCAGAATTGACAGTAAACTCTATTCATTTTGAACTCTTTTGGGCTCAGTTGATTTTTATAGTGTTTTAGAAGATTATAAGAAACATAGGTAAAGGCGAGCCAAGGACCTGAACATTTGGACATTTGAACAGCTTTTATAGCTGAAAGTATACAGCAGTAGAAAAGGGTACGTGTGAGGGACCGAGCAGGAAGGCACAGGAAGTGTAATTTAACAAAACGGTCTTTATTTAACCCAAACAATTGAAAAGGTACGAAATTAAGCCATAAATCTGGGCCCACAAAAGCAGTCAACTAAACAAATGAATACTCAGCTAACAGGTGTTGTGCCAAACATAACATAACGACAATGACCTGACAAACAAAGAACACAGGGAAACATAAATACTGGGTGATCAGTCAGTAGGGACGCATGGGGGACTACACAAAACATTTAACACACTAATTAACTCAAATCCTTAACAAACTGGCCAGCCTTGAACTAAAAAACAAACATTTACAAACACAGCAAAAATAAATCAAAAATGCTAATGCAAAACAACTTGTGTTTCCCAAATAACCAATATTTCCAATCTCCCCCTGGGATGGTAGGCAGTTTAGTTCAGCCCTATTTGGCCACTCCTGCTTATAAGGCCAGCATTTCCTGGCAGTCATCTTTTGCTTGTCTTGGCTCACATGACTCCAGCAGCGGAAGCACGGATTCCCCAGCACAAAAGAGAATTATAACCACTATATATAACTTAATATTGTTGATAAACAAAAGCTAAATGTGCACAGTACAAATTAACTACTGTAATCAAGCTTTTCCGGTTGTGGCGCTTTCGTCTGTGTTTTTATAGTACTTTATTGTTGTGTAATTACTTCATTCTTGTAAGCTAGAGAGCTGGAGAGCTCCGGGGTGGATCACCACCTCACCTCCTGGACCCTGGACTACCTCACCAACCTCACCTGAACAATAAACTGGACTGGACAGATGATTCTGCTGCTCTGTACAAGAAGGGACAGAGAAGACTCTATCTGCTGAGGAGACCAAGGTCGTTTGGAGTGCAGGGGGCACTCCTAAAGACCTTCTTTGACTCCGTGGTGGCATCAGCCATCTTTTATGGAGTGGTCTGCTGGGGCAGCAGCATCTCGGCTGCCGACAGGAAGAGACTCAACAGACTGATAAAGAAGGCCAGCTCTGTCTTGGGGAGTCCTCTGGACACTGTGGAGGTGGTGGGAGACAGGAGAATGATGGACAAGCTGTCATCTCCGCTGGACAACATGTCCCACCCCTCCAGGACACTTTGTCTGCACTGTCCAACTCCTCCAATGACAGGCTGCTTCACCCACGGTGTCTCACGGAGAGATACCACATGTCCTGCAGCGGTCAGACTGTACAACCACCACGGACCCTGGTAGACCACCACACGAACTGTAACCTTACTGTCGTGCAATACCAACACTTATGTGCAATATATACACTTTATACACTTTTATAGTCTATTATTGTTATTACTGGCACTAATTAACTGTAACTGTAACAATACTGTTGTAAAAACGACACTGTGCAATATATAATTTGTTGGTTCACTTACTATATCATTCTGCTGTGGTCATTTCTTACATATGTCCTCTACTTTTGAGACGAATAAAGGATTTCGGATTTCGGATTTTCTGATTCTGAACGTAATAAGCATGCTACAGTAATGTCCTGCCCTTATAAGATGCATTTTGTGGACTTTATAAATTCAGATTCGATTCGGTTTAGGTCATAATTAGTGCTTCATCAGCCCCTGTATTTGGAGATCGTTTTCGTCGTTTTCACGCTGCCATGCTCAGGTGTAACACTGATGACACCTGAGGGAGGTGAGCTGACACTGAACGCATCTGGAGTAAAACAAACACAGGCTCTGTAAAAGGAAGTGTTATGTTCGGGTTCGATGATATTACTTTTACAAACTGACTGAAAAGAGGCTTTCCCTGAATGTTTTAATATTTGTTATCCCCATATTTTCCCATTCATTGTACTTTTGAAATCGTCGGAATCATCCAGGTCGCCATGTCACATGTTCAACGATGTGAACTTGCCACACGATGGCACTATCTCCTCACGTGCTACAACCAGGTTTCACCAGCGAGGATTTGGACAAGTCCCGGACTAAAGCTTTTCTTTATGTTTCTCTGATTTTTTTATTCATGTACGGGAAACGTTGTCGTTCCAGTTGTGATTTTACATGAGACGATTATCAGCTTCTCAACAGGGAGCCTGATCAGAACAGAAGACAGAGAGGGGCTTGACTTGGATTGCGCTGGATAAAACTGTAACTTATTCTTATTTTTTTTCCCTCAAGGATGAAATGTATTTCCACAACCAGGCAGACACAGCTGCATCCATGACCCTGCCACCAAAGACAGTTCATGTTTGATGGATTTATCGTGCCCGCAGTTAAAAACGCGAATTTGACAAAAAAACTAAAGTTTTTATATGATATTCTATTGAAACCAAACGTATTCACAGCCCAAACTACGCAGTATAATGGCTTTTTGGTTGTTTTGTTTTAATCCGGCGTAATATAACGTGAGGTGCATCAGAACAGTCCGGTCTGCGCCCCAGTCTTCATTGCGCAGTCACTGTAAGAAAAGTGAATTTCTTCATCTGTGGCCACGTTCAGCACATGCTCACAGTCTCCATCCCTTTATGGTTTGACAACGAAAATAAGTTTTCATGTCAGTCGGTTAAAATTCATTGTTGCCTGTCCAGCCAATCATAGTTTTTGACGACACAAAAGAGGCTAAAGTTGGAGTATAAAAAGGTGTGCGCTAATAAAGTATGATGCCTATCAGTGTGGGACATTAATCCAAACCCCAGTCCAGTCACGTATCAGGTCCAGCACACACCAAGGGATCTTTTCGTAAACCAAACTTCACACCTTAGAGACAATGCATCTGTCTCAGATTATGCTGTGTCTTAGCTTGCTGATTGCGTTGGGTCCAGTCGTTTTGAGTGACCAGGAGACGCACCAGCAGCCCTCCGCCTCCAGCCCAGAAGACACGGAGCAGTGCGCTACCTGCGAGGTCCGGCAGCAGATTAAAACCATGCGATTGAACGCGATCAAATCTCAGATTCTGAGCAAACTGCGAATGAAAGAAGCTCCCAATATCAGCCGAGATATAGTGAAGCAGCTCCTGCCCAAAGCGCCGCCGCTGCAGCAGCTTCTCGACCAGTACGACGTGCTGGGAGATGACAACAAGGATGTGGTTATGGAGGAGGACGACGAGCACGCCATCACGGAGACAATAATGATGATGGCCACTGAACGTAAGTTTTAATTTCGCTTTGTTTTTTTGCATGATGAAATAGGGCGCGCTCAGACGTCTCCAAAATAGTGTTTTACGCACGGGGTAGAGCGCACGGTTTATTTTGTCAACACGTAGCGTTGCCAGGTTTTTGACATTGGAAATGTCGATATACCAACATTACCACGCAGCTACGTGAGTCGGTGCGTTTTAGCAGCCAGCGCGCCTGGTCATTATGTTTTAAAAACTTTACTAGCCCATGTCAATAGATCGAATGTCATGTCAGGGACGTTTATTTCTGTCTGTGAATTTCAATCACACACGAATAGTATATAGAGAACCATGTCTTTCTCTCTGTCTCTCTCCAGCGGAGTCCATCGTCCAAGTGGATGGGGAACCAACGTGCTGCTTTTTCTCTTTTACGCAAAAGTTCCAAGCCAGTCGCATAGTCCGGGCTCAGCTCTGGGTGCATCTGCGCCCGTCGGACGAGGCGACCACTGTGTTCCTGCAAATCTCCCGCCTGATGCCGGTCACAGACGGGAGCAGACACATACGCATCCGCTCCCTGAAGATCGACGTGAACGCCGGGGTCAGCTCTTGGCAAAGTATAGACGTCAAGCAAGTGTTGACTGTGTGGCTGCGTCAGCCGGAGACCAACTGGGGCATCGAGATTAATGCCTTCGATTCGAGGGGAAATGACTTGGCTGTGACCTCCGCAGAGCCTGGAGAGGAAGGGCTGGTGAGCTGAACCTTTATTTCACACTAAACTGATACCTTATATTGTCAAGTTTTGACTTTAAGTGACAACTAGCGCGTACTTCACCAGTAAACGTAAATGAGTGCAGTAGCTGGACTCCTGTCCTAATCAATGTGACTATTACTACTAGATTATAATAATTGGATCATTCTGTAAGAAAGAAAACATATTTCTCACATCTCCAGTTTCTGATTAGCTTACAAAAAGCATGTTGGATTCTGTATTGTACTGTCGTGAGGTTTTAACATTGCTTCCAGAGGTTTTAGTGTGCAGAGAGGCTTTGCAAAGTCCGTAGGTGGTTAAACATTCCTGAATTTCACTGCTGGAAGAGGGAATCAAGATTGAAGTCCTTTGAAAGCCGTTAATCAACACAGACTCCATGTAGGCGCACACCTGCATTTGGACACATGCCCGGTCCACAATAACCTCAAATCCTATTGCTTGATTACATAAAAGTTCACCTGCCCCACATTCCTTAAAGTATTCTGTGTGACTGTGCAAATCAGAGTGATTGCCTGCACACACACACACACACACTGCTACTATCAATGACAAACACTTACAGCTCAAATACTGGCACCGGGCTCTGAGGCAATTAGAAAATCTAGTCGGCTGTGGTTAACCAACCATCAGATGATTTAATTTCTTTAAATATCAAAGTTTCATAATATTATCGTGCCATGTTTGAAAACCAGCTGTCAAAGGTCGAGGGCACTGGATTAAAAGATGTAAGATGAATGCTGTCATCCACCTCTTTTTGCAAAGCAGCTATTATTCAGAGTATTATTCACACACGCTCTGTCATTGCAGCAACCGTTCATTGAGGTGAAGATATCAGAGGGCCCCAAGCGTGCCAGGAGAGACTCAGGCCTGGACTGTGACGAGAACTCTCCAGAGTCCCGGTGCTGTCGTTATCCGCTCACAGTGGACTTTGAAGACTTTGGCTGGGACTGGATTATTGCCCCAAAGCGCTACAAGGCCAACTATTGCTCTGGGGAGTGTGAGTACATGCACTTGCAGAAGTACCCGCACACCCACCTGGTGAACAAGGCCAACCCCAGAGGGACTGCAGGCCCCTGCTGTACCCCCACCAAGATGTCGCCCATCAACATGCTCTACTTTAACCGAAAAGAGCAGATCATCTATGGCAAGATCCCTTCCATGGTGGTGGACCGTTGTGGATGCTCTTGAGTTGGGATGGAGAGCCTGGCGAGAGGGAGAGGAGGACGAAGGGGCTGTGGCTCAGTCCGGCCTCCAACTTCAAACTTTTTGACACAACCAATCCACCAGTTCCAGTGCTTTCCTGCAGAACACGGTGCAATAGAACCAGAGTAGAGGCCACAAACAGCCCGACCTTCCTGCAGGGCAGCGCTTTCACAACTGGCATAGCTCTTACTTTTCTTTCCTCCAGTGAAATCTTAGCCATAGAGGCTTGAAGTCAGATGGATGCAGGAACACACACACACACACACATGCTGGACCTTAGAGTGAATGTAGACAGAGATGATCAAAGTTATCCAAAAACTTTTTTTCCCTTTGTCTCTGTGTTCTGTCCATTTATACAAACATGCTGACAACTTATAATAATCGTACGCAATCCGCTCCGCTCCACTCGTAGCCAACATACAAGCTACTACACTTTTTTGCTAAGCTATATGTTTGTGATAATCATTTTTCAAGTTATGTTTTCAGAGTGAAACCAGGAATCCTCATGGACCTTTTTGAAAGGGCTTGGAAAAACACAAATGGAGACTCTTTAGAGGAATATTTAACACTGGTAGAACATGTTTTAGTACACAGGTTCACAAGAAGCGATGAAAAGATTAAATCTGACTCCACTTTAATGCTGCCATTTATAAAACCCAGCTACAATTTGTAAAATTACAGGTCATTATCTTTCCTGCATTGGATCAAACTTGAAATTCTAATTGTGTTTATTGATTAACCAAACAGAGAATGTGTGAATAAAATCCTAAGTGCAGGTGGTGCCATGCTGGTTGATCGCTCCTGAGATCCTGTGGACACAAAACTGTCCTGCCAGGGTGAAGTGCCACTTTAGGTCTTGACAGGTCTTCATGTCATACACGCAGCAAACATACCTGACCAAGGAGCGTTCATGCTCAGTCATAATGTTCACTATCCAACTAAACAGCCTGACCTGCCCGATACACTTGAATTATTCTGATTGTAAATTCACATTACTGGACAGAAGGACTTGAACTGAAGGCACAATGAATGCAGCCTACAAATGAAAATGTGTTTAAGACAGGGATGATGGATTGTCGAAATGTATGAATGTTGAGATCATGCTTAAACTCTTGTCTTACAAACAACACAGTTTGCACTATGGCACACCAATAGAAATAACTGGGTGCTAAAAAAGTTGTAAAAACTGATTTTGATGTTTGCTAATTTGTAATGTATACATATGCCATTGTTTCCGTTAGGAGTTGCCTTTCTAAACCACTGTTGGTAAATGTATAAATCCACAATTTAGCAATATAAAAGATGTAATACAGCAACTCTATATACTTATTTTAACAAATAAAGTTTCTAGCTTGTTTGTTGAGTTGTTTCTTTGAGTAGTTTGTGCATTACATTCAGATAGCATGTCCCACCAACTGCACTTAACAAGAAGCTAGTATGCTCATTTTCTATCAATCTGAGCTTTAAGGCTATGCTGTAGCATTTAAGGTATATTTAGTGTTCAGTGAATTCCTTGAATACATGGAGGACACAATATATTCTTGCATTAAATGTCTAAATCATACGCAATAGTGTTGATCTCAACACTTGTACCACATTTCAAAGAGGTCATTGTAACCATAACAATTTTACTGCTGTCTACCAAAAGAATAAGGCTGGGCATACATTGTTTCCAGTGTGGCTTCAGAGACAGCTTAGAGTCGTTCTGCAGCCTCGCAGATCGCATCCAAACTTGATGTTTCAGTGTCAAAACACAACAACCTGGACCTCAGCATCAACATCACAACACCCATTTCACAATTCAGGAGCTGAAAGTAATTGTCTTCAACACATGGTGTAAACTGATAAGTTACACAGGCAATGTGTGAGTGTGTGCACTGGGTGCACTGGCACACACTCATGTCTACCTGACTACACCTGCCCATCACCGTAAGCCTGTTTTATCACGAGCGCAATTCAGCCCAACTTCCCTGATTTAGTTTTTTCCAGTGAAGGGATGTTGAAAGTACTGCAGTCTAATGAGAGGATGTGAAGTCTGGTGCGCTCTGACAGCATGACCTATCCGACTGATGGCCTCACCGAGGCTTGACTTCCGCCCAGTAGACGGCGAATTGAGCACTACCACGAGAGCCACTTCCTTTCCTGCTGAGAGCTGGAAAGGTGCCATGATGATCGGCCACAGCAGAGAGCGGACTCCAGGAATATTGGATCCACAGAACTTCTTTTCCCTAAGGGAAGGTTTTTAGATTTTACCCTTCTCTGTTTGCTGGTGACTGGGGGAATTGAACAGTCATCAGGAAAAGTAAAGGTTAAATACCAAATTCAATATGAGCTGGATTAATACAAAACATTAAACAGCACAGGACAAAACCAATTTATAATCTTAAACTCCATCCTCATATGTGTTCCTACAACTGTTTCCATCTACAGTTTGACATGGGCATGAAGTTTCTATAAAAGGAGACAGCCCTTCGAGCAGCATAACTTAGCGTTGTGTGAGTTGTTGAACATATCTGTATGTGATATAACTCTGCTCCTTCTTGCGCAAGAATAAAGTAACCTGAGTAATGATTTTCAACCTGGTCTCGAGTAGAATATTTATCTAACACTTTGCATAGCTGCGTTTCTACACCTCAAGATAAAAGAGTTGGACATAAAGAGTTAACCAGTAAAGTACTTAATTTTCTATCAGGTTTGAAATGCAAATTAGGTCATTTGCATAACCAATGCATGAAAATTGATCAATACATTGTCAAATTGTCACCCTGATGATATCAAATAGTAGGTGGATACCTGCTGTTTTGGCAGTATTTGGACAAAGATTTGGAAGTTATGTTGATATCATGTCGGCTGGGTTAGCCTACTTGACATGGTGTTTCCTGTTCAATGCTGGGGTTTGTTATTTACGTGACAACGCAGGAACGCAACGCATGGGCGGTAAATATGTATGGAGGACGTCAAACAAAATGTTGTCATCTGGGAAGTTCAAAACTGACAATGACATTGATGGTATATCGATTTGCTTCAGCTTACATTAACTGTAACAAGCTCAGCTTGAGTTTGGACATAAAAAACAGAATGCCTGTCAGGTTCGGGTCAGGCTCGACTACTACTCTCTAGGAGTCGGGTCGGGTTTAGAAATTGCTGATTAGATTTTTGTTTCAATAGTCTGGTCTCCTTTGTTTCCCATTCACTAAGGTTTTTAACACAAACAAGCATTATTTTTCCAATACCCATCTCTCAGCCTTAACATAATGGCTTCACTTTTTCTTATCGTCATGCAGTCATTCCATTTTGAACTGGAGAGTTGCTGTGCATGTCATTAGCAGAGAAAGGATTTTGCATGGAGGTATAAATTAGTTTGTGAGGTCTCCAGTGACAACACACAATCCCCATGGCTGGACATATCTGCAAAGTAAAGATGTTGTACAAAATAATTTACCACAACCAGTTAACCTTCAAACTTGTTAGAATGTACTAACTTATAACCCATTTATACCAGAAACAAATAGCAGGGGGCTGTGTGCATGCGTGAGAGAAAGAGATGCAGACAAAGATCTGCTTTAGACAGTGCAGACATAGCACAGAATTAGTGGCATTGACTTTGAAAGTGAAGTGCACTTAGAAAATATGTGCACACCAAGGTGCACATATTTTAGCTCAGGCAGTGGAAGGCTCTGGCCACTGAACTTACACTGACCTTGGATCAGCAGATCAGTCATTAAGAAACACTGAAATAAACATTTTATGTTGGCTAAATGCTAGTATATCCAGTCCGTGCCCAGTATATTTGCCTGTGGTACACAAAGTGCAATATTAGGCTGGCTGTTTTCATAAATCCACTTCAGCCTTGAAGATTAAAGGGAGAATGTTTGTCTTTTTTCAGTTAAAGCAGAATTAAGAGCAACAGAGTCTGGATTGGATACCTGCTGACCACAAGCAACTGTGATCATGGTTGTGTATGTGTGTGTTTGAGCATTGTTCTCTGCACGCGTGTATATGTGTATCACGATTGACCATTAAACGACCGAACGGTCCAATTATTATTATTATTATGGTTATGTTATTATACAATGCAAATGCTTTTCCTTACATGAACAGCCCAATAAAAGGTTTCTTTACCTCAGTGAACTTTTGGAGATTTCATGTTCACCCAAATTATAAGAACCTGTTGGTGCTCCTTATTATTCAAGTTAGTTGTCCAACGATTATACACATAAAGGTCAGTTTTACCAATCATGGTTAGTACAATGTAGCATGTGAAAACAGGTGTATAATGTCTTCTGTTTCTCAAGAGGAGCGTTGTCAATTCTGAGGAAATAATTCTGGTGATAATTGTTAACAAAAGGACTGTGTTACAAACTGGAGCACTGGATGTTCTTTTAAAAATCTGCTCATCCCAAGTGCCCTATTTTTATGGAAGTGCAATACTGAATTTACAGAGTGCCCAGTAAACTGCAGCTCAGTGCTCTGCAGATAAAAAAACTTAGTTTGTTACGTGTAATGTTGCCTTATTGTTTATTGAGATTAGTTCCTGCTTGGTTAACCTTAGAGAAAAAGCAGTGGTGATGACATTAATGAGATGTCATGTTACCATGGTGTAGGTGATGGTGTAACTGTCACTTCCCTATTTTGTAGGTAAAAAAAACCTGGTCATTCTACTTTCTTTATCAAAAATAATTATTGTCAGCTAAGGAGCTGCACTATGTGAAGCTGTATTTTTATTTTCCACACAAGTGCACTGTGGGAAGGGCAGAGCTGTCGAACCTGCCTACTGCCATCTTTCACGTACTGTGTACGGTCCATTGAAATGACTGAAGCCTTGGTGGCATGGATGTTGGCGATAGTGGGAAGAGTGATCAGCATGAAAATCACATGTCTGTTTTGGCATGTTCACTGCTTAGCTGGCTGGCGTTTGCATGGCATGGATAGCTTGTGTCACCATGGTTGCAGATGGTATGTGTGCATGCATGTATTTCTATTGGAGAGAAATACTGTTGAAAGCATGCTCTGTTTAAGTTTTGGTTAATCTTTGATCAGTAATGAGATCCACAGTAATAGAAGAGTACAGTGTGGGTGTGGGCCTACTTTAGTAGAAAGAGTATCTGGCCTTGTTTAGGTGCATTGGATCCATTCATCACTGTTATCCCAGCAGACCCAAGGGAGCGTACGCAGGCAGTATAAGTAGTAACTCGGTCAGATAAATGAGAGCGTAAGCTGTATCCTGACAGAGCAAATGTAGATGGGTGTGTATGTATGAGTGTGTAGTACTATATGTGTTGAAATTTGACACTTCTGCATGACACGTAAAGACAGGTTTGTGGCATGTAATATCTTCCCAAATATAAGATGATGAGCAGCCCTCAGAATAAGATACATCTGGTGTTTCTCATGTCAGTCAAGTATTTGACTTTTATTAGACGAGGTGCAGTTGATTTTGTGACAGCTTTACTAACCTGCTTTCTTCCTTTTTTCCCTCTTATCCCTTCCACTCATTCTATTTTTTTCTTCTTGGCCCGCTATATGAACACATCTTTTATATTTTCTGCTCTTTTTTCACTTAATTTCTCTTTCTGTTTTTCTTCTCTCTGAATGAACCATTTCTTGTTGATGCACTTATTTATTTTTTTTACTTTTTCTTTCCTTCCTCTTGATTGCTGTCATCAACAATTTTTACTCTACTTCCCTGTTCTCCATTATTTTTCTTCTCTCCTTCCTCAATCCCCATGCTTCAGAGGACTAGAACCCGCGTTCATCGCCATGCCGACTGTCAGTCAGCTGTGCTTCCGCTTGTGTGCACCTTATCCCTCTCGCCCTCTGCAACATCTACTCTATCCGTGGCACTTTTGATCCAATATGAAGGAGGAAGTCTGAGGTTGTGGGCAAAATAGCACATTACTTTCACTCATGACAGAATTCACGCACACGTACATGCAGACAAAGTCATGCTGCCCCAACTTCAGCATATGCTGTTCCTCCACATAATGGTTTGGCACGCTGTGATTCACTCAGCTGGGCAAACTGGGCGTCTCTGACACACAGATCTTTTTGGACATACACTCACTTACAAACATTTGAAATTCAATTTGCATTTTGTTTTGGTCAGTAGTTTCACAACTACCACTATAACCTATTTCCTATAACTATAACCTATATGTTTTTTTTCTCTTTCTCTATTTTCTTATGATCACTTATTTATAACAAATACCAATTATTTTGTATTTTTCCAATATCAACAAAATACAGTTTATACAAATTCAATTTCAATTTCTGTGGCATAAGCAAATAAATTAAAATCATTCACATCTGCAACTCCTCTAGTTTTTCTCCCTCTCTCTCACTATCACACTAAAGCAGACATAAAGTTCATAGGTTCATGTCCTCACACACACATAAACACACACATAAACACAGGCACAGACACCATCCAGCAGCCAGCCCTTGTCCTCCTGTCTATAAGCTTTCAAACTGAGTCGGCAAGGCTGCAAGCTAGATCCGTCAACACCCAGCAAGCAGCACATGTGGACTCACATATTAACCCATCAAAGGGCTGTTTGTATTTTTATCTATTTTTATTTCTTTTAATGAAATGCTTGTAACACGTCAACCCTCTTTCAGTGTCACCTCTCTTCAAAATCTAAACCTGGCTCCTTATCTGCTTAGCACTATTTTCAGTCTTTCTTTAAACGAATAGTTAGAGAAGTAAATACTAAAGACAGACCTTCAGTAGACATTCATTAATGTAAACAATGTAAGAAATGTTCCAGTAGTCTCTGAGCTGCCTTCAATTCTATTTCATGCATACTTTTTAGGTCTCACCTCAATTGATTTAATAATTTTGAATGATTGTTAGTTACTTTTTTCTATGTTTGCTCATTAATAATGTTATGTGTTTGTTTCTGTATGCTGTCATTGTGTAGGCAATGAATTCAGTCAATCAAACATTTAGTTAACTTAAAATGTATATGTCCAGTTAGCAACGAGCCAGTGTAGAAAACTTTGAAGAACATGGCATAGCATATGCAAAATTTGCACATTATCAAAACATTGTTATTCTGGCATCCTTTTTCCTTACACAGGTTTTTGTTGTTGACAGTTTTCACTGGAACTATGTTCCACCAAAGTAAATGTCTGGCTGTTGTTTCTAGAAAGACAAATATGTTTTTAATATTTAAAATGTTTTTTTCATTCTTGAGTACCACAAACACAATTCCATTCACCTCCATTCTAGTAGGAGAGTGACACGTTTAGTAGTGGTAGTAGATGGTTGGCACATTAATCTGCAACTTTCTGCATGGTTAGACTAGGAATTAAATATATTGGGTTTTAGGTTGAAATGACCATTTTTAAGAAATGTTTGTGAATGAGGCCTAGTAATGCTCTGTGGGTTGCCAACAAGGCTGTTTTATTTAATAATTTAACAAGTCATTGGGCAAACAGAATGAAATTGTGATTTAGACATGAACACACTTCTACCTGTCTGTGCATTTCAGGCACACCACTCACTGAAACACATATGATATTCCTCTGATCTTTTCATGGCTGTAAATGGACAGAAGATCATTGAAGACCTCTGTAGAGATTCAAGGTCAAGGTCAGTTACAAACACAACAACAGTTCAGCAGAGTTTTATCCCTGCAGTGTATATTATTTATGGACTTTGACTATTTTACTTTTTAAATGCATACACATATCTTACTGAATATGTGCCACAGAGATTTAGATCCAGCCTATTTTATGTGTTTGTTCCCAAAGATATCTTATCTGAGAGTGTCCTTTTTATAGTCGTGCCTGTCTCTGTTGTCTGCCTGCACCTTGTATTAATAAACTGATATATGACAGAGTTACCTGGCTTTTGGGTTTCTCTTTCTTCTTCTAACCAACCTCAACTAAACCTCTTATCTAATGTCTGACTGCTGCTTTTTTTCCTTTCTCTTGGTTTCCCTATTCCTGACCCTTGCAGCTTTTTATATTGTAGCATGCGGGGAAGGGGATCACCAAACACACAGAGGAGCCATAGTCATTTCAACAGAAAGTGTCCTATTTATTCAGGCAAAAAGTCCAGTGGAAAAAGGTGGTGGGGAGAAAAGTCCAACTTTTGGAATGAGAGAATGAGAAAGCGGTCAATGGTTACTATTGTCACTGAGAGTCTCCTTCTCACTGATCCCTCTGTGCTGCTGGCTGACGATCTCCCCTCTGACTTGTGGCTGCCTCTCTTTATGTGGTGGCTGCTTGAGTGCACCGCTGTCTTCAGCCAATCAGTCGATCAGTGGCAGCTGAGTCCAATTCCACTTCCCAATGGGCTGCAGATCCTCCACCTACCAATATCTGCCATCGATCACCTGTCCCAAGCGGAGCCTTGGGCGCCACCCCCTTGGCCCGCACCCAATATTATGTGCAGTATTATTTCCCTTTCAGGAAATTCTGATGTCTTAGCAGCTTTCTAAGAGAACAATTTGCTTAATCATCCTGCCTGTAACCTTTGGAGGCGGTGGATTTGTACAGTGTAAAGCTTATAGATTAGTGGGTGCTGCATGGAAATTATTTTCTATTGCTTCAGAGACATGTGCCTATTTGGTTACAAAACAGGTTTCTTTATTACTCTTTCCTTCTTTGGAAAGAGAAAAGAAAGTAGTCATTTCCTTTGCCTTCCTGCTGTGGCTTAAAAGTACACATAGAAAAGGAGATCAAGGGAATTGTGTCTTCTTCAAATAGGATTGCTAGCTATCAGTATCAGTATTCTCTTCCAAAATCAATGGCTGACTGAAGTCAGGTTCAAAACATGAAAGGAGATGTGCTTCAGGAAGCACAGATAGAAATAGCATGACAGAAGCTCATCTGTTTTTTATTCAGCTTTCATTAAACTACATTGCATAATCATCAGCTAAACTAAAAAACAACAACTTGCACAAGTGTCCCAACTTAAACAACATTACCATCCAAAATGACCAGTTTGAGCTTTTTCTGATCTAATGCCCCTTCCTGCAAGATGGCATCATTTGTGCCTTAAAACATTCATGTGAGTATTTTCTGATAATTCTCCTATGATTTAAGGTTCAATTTAGTTCATGTAACTAAAACAACATGGTAAAGGTTAGAGAAAGGTTGTGATCATGTTAAAAATAAACCAGTTTTGACTGACAGGATGCCGACAGCGGTCTCCTGTATCTGTACTTTGTATGCTAAACCTCCCCCCTTTTTTGCAACAACATCACACTACTTGTTGACAGACAGGAGTCATTATTTGCATTGGGAACAATATATGTAGTAGGGGTGACCCCAAATAGTCGAATATTTGATGATTCAATCTAAGGATCTCGATGCAATTGCTGATCTCACAGTCATATTGTCGCAGTGACTGGAAAATGGGGTTATGTTATGGAATAGACGAGGTCAGTAATAGGTGGGCCGTGGTCCAGACCCAGACGCTATCCTATTCTGGCCCAGATTTCTAACTGATAAATCATCAGCCCAGGAATTTCACAGACCAATTACATGCGTTTTATCATCCCAAGTGATGCTACTCAGGCAATGAAATCTGTGCATTCCAATAAACATTGACTCAGGCAGTGAGTGAGCTGGACGCACAAAGGAGAGATGAAACAAGAGACAAAGTCAGAGAAATAAGTGAATCAGAGAAAAGTAAATTAACAAAAACAGTTATTAAAAGTAGACAGCTTTAATCAAGAATGGACAAACTCTTACATCTTCATTTTTCCCTCGGGCAGTTCAAAACCAGTATGCCTCAGATGTTCCAAGACCGTAGTGATTATTAAAAGTTACAGCAAAAAAAAACTGAGGTATCCACTGATAGCTTTAAACCAGATCTCATGGTCTTCATTTAACCTTGGAGCCCTTATGCAGCCCAGCATTTGTGACTGCTCACTACAAGCATGCCGACTGCACATGCGCTTAAAAATTAAACTGGTTTTCTTTTGGACATTTTCATGCTGTTCAACTAAATACATTAAACAAAGGTTCTCTTTTTTTATCTTAGACACTGCTGTATTTTGAGCTAAATGCTAACATGCTGTGTAGCAGGTATAATGTTTACCATTTACTTAATTTAGCGTATTGGTTTGCTACTAGCATAATAGTTCTTGTCTATGGTGTTGATATTGAACATCTGATGGTCTTTCCACAGAATACTTTTTTATCTGATCATTATTTAATAACTTTTGAATTGTTGTTACTGGACTACACGCCATTATTCAAACATTCCTACACTAGATGTCTATCTGAAAGGAAGTGATTCCATCTGTATTTACTTCAGTGCCGTATCTCATTTTAACAGAGGACTCCTATGCTGACATTAGTCCCTCCAAAATTGATCATCTTGTTGATAGAGCTGCAGGCTCCCTGCAAATGACACTTGACTCTATTGCCCCTTTAAAAAAGAAAATAATAAAGCAAAACAGGTTAGCTCCATGGTATAACTCACAAACCCATAAATTAAAGCAAATAACACGCAAACTTGAAAGGAAATGGCCTTCAACCAATCTTGGGGAATCATGTTCAGTCTGGAAGGATAGTCTTGAAATGTACAGGAAGGCCCTCCATAATGCCAGAGCAGCCTACTACTCATCATTAATAGAGGAAAATAAGAACAACCCCAGGTTTCTGTTCAGCACTGTAGCCAGGCTGACAGAGAGTCATAG
>JAVQJF010040366.1:0-28500 GCA_036023855.1 Gadopsis marmoratus | reverse complement strand
AGATGTTTCAAACCTTAAACCCCCCCCCCCCCCCTTGTCTTTTGTTTCCCTTTGTATTTAAACATTGGGAATATTAAAGTAACAGGTCATCGCTTGTGATTTCAACTTTAGACTTGCTTTGTACATTAAACATCTTGCTGTGTTCGTTTCCCCCCAGAAGCTCGACGCCCTTCGGGTTTCGGATTTTCGATGGACGAAAACACCGTTGCGCTTTTTGAGTGACTTGCCAGTTTTTGTTTGAGCACTTTCCCAACTCCCCCCTTGTGACCGCGGGCAGCAGCGTGATGTGTCGCGCACAGCGCCGCTGCCCGTCACACGCTCCGCTTCCGCTTCCGCTTCCAGGCTCCTGCCGCGTGTCAGTCGCCCGCGTGGACACTTAAAGGTCGTTCGGCGCTCGAGCGAGAATTCGACGAAAAACACATCGCTACGACGCAATTCTGTCGGCGCAAAATATTGACGTGCCGGTTTAACATTTAAAACCCTTTAACCCGCCGCGCGCAGATCAACACGAGTCGAGGCATCCAAATCGATTTACGTTTATTTGGATACAAAATAAAACGATGTTTATTCTCAGACCCAAAGCCAGTCAGATGAGGACGAAGGGCCTAAATCTTCGACCACTGTGCGGAGACCTCGCGCCGCGAGCAACACTTTCTAGACACTAAACAAACTTTTATCAGAGTTTCAAAATAGATAAATCAGTAAACTCATGAGCAGGTTAACAGGGAGGTGATCGTGTTGTGCAGCCTGATCACTTTGGATCACTGGATGAATAAACGCTCCTTCATATTAAAAGCCTTAAAGATGACTTCTCAGGGCAGCGGGGGGGGGGGGTGTCTCATGAGTTTCCTAACGAGGGAAGAGTTGCGTCTCGTTAGGAAGCGTCACATGTTTGCGCCCCACATTAAATGATCAGGACATCAGGATGCGCTGGGCAGAGCACAGAGAGGGACCAGCCCTGCCGGAGGACACAGCAGCTGTTTTCGGGAAGGCTATTATTATTACTATTATTATTATTATTATTATTTTTTTTTTTTTTTGGAAACACTATTTCTTTCTCTCTCTCCTGCGGAAAAGTAGAAATGGAAGCCGTGCGATGTGTTTGTCTCCTGGTTTGTGCCCGCGTCGTTTATCCGGCTGACGGACGCAAAAGTAAGTGGCGCCGCTTCACCTGCGGACGGTCAGCTGATCTGAGTCCAGCTCCGCTGCGAGGGTCGTGACCGCGATGCTTTTCCTAAATGTCCCGCTGGCGATTTTAATATTGCCAGAGACATAACCGAAACCAATTCGTTGTTATTGGTGTCGACTTAAAACACGTGTTGTGGCGCAGCAGTTATTAAGGGTGGATTTGTCTGGATATTATACTGGATATTTGTCCCGCACTGTCTGTAATATACGCGCACCGCGATCAGCTCCGGGTCCCATGAGCCTCATTAAGGCGCCGACGGCCTCCGGGTCTGTCGGAAAAGTCGCCACACAAGCGACACGATTTTACATCCATAAAACCAGGATCCATTTGGACTTTTTAATTTATAGTAATGTCCAGAATGGGGACACGGTGGGGGGGTAAGCATCAAACAATTCAAAAACATATATTTATTACACGCTATCAATATAAAAACAACACATTTAACTGTTTTTTTTTTTATACAACTACTGTACTTCTTTCGTTTAAAATGTCTGTTTTGTCTTGAGATGAGCTGATTATCTGCGCAGATTCCCGCTTATACATAGATGTTTCCGCGGGTATCTGGAGTCTTTTTGCTTTAATCAAATCACACTGCTGGAATGTGTTATTTTCGTCTGCCATCCGTGTTTGGCTCAATCAAAGAACAATAGAATGAACACATAAAAGACATTTGGAGGGATCCGTTCAATTCCTTCAAGATCATAATAAATGTGTAAGCAGCCAGATAATATTATCTGGTATGCCTGGTGTTATAATGTTGTTTCAAATGTTCCGGACATTTTTTTCTGTTTTATGTGTTTATATAGTAATTGTGTGCCCATCTGCATTTCGACCAGAGGGAGCGTTTAGTAACACATTTGATTTAAAACCAACATCGAGAGAGAACCTGATCTCATCATTATTATTTAGAAGCCAAAAACATCATGCACATTAGGAGAAGATCTCTCTATTCCAAGACTCAACATCAGATGTCAGATGATGTGAGGTGGCACAGCAGAATATTTCATGTCATGAGATAGGGTTTGATTTCAAATGAATGAGAAAATAAGAAATCCATGAATCAAAGCCAAGAGTTTTAGAGCTATACTCTTGAGATCATTAGTGGTGCTTTTCAAAATGAACTTCACTTAAAGCAGAAAATTACCTTGAAATATAATAATGAATAAATTAAGGCATTTTCTGTAATGTTTTTCAAAAGACAGGAAAGGAAGATTTCCACTAAATGCCTCTAAATGTGCACTTTTTAACAAATAAACAAAACGTTTTCATTGGGGGACCCTGGACAACATCTTAAGGAGCCTGGGAGTCTTCAAACTTGCTTTGTTCTCTGTCTGCAGCAGTCGGCGACATGTTCCCCCACAAGCATGCAGCAGGAAAGTTTCCATTTCCAGTTCCACCAGTCCCCGGCTGGGATCCTGACACCAACCCATGGGATGATTACCTCTACCCTCCACAAAACCCAGACGCAAACGAGCTCATGCACCACAAAGGTGAGTAAAGCCATCTTTCTCCTCTGAATTCTTCCTCTTATGTTTTGAGTTGTCTCACCTGGAACATGCGCTTTTCTGCAGGTAAACCCAAGGTTCGTCTGACCAGCGACAGTCCGGCTCTCAATGGCTCTTGCATCTCCTTCACTGCGAAGCTGGAGTTCCCTCCGTGCCAGAAGGAGGATGCCAACGGGGACCTTGTGTGGGATGAGAACTGTGACGATGGTACGGAGCTGGAGGCCTCAGGTGCTGCCAAAAAGCCCGGCCAGGCCACGCCCCCAAACACATTACATCACTGTCCCCCACAAAACACCGCTGCACCATGTGAGACAGGCATATATATATATATATATATATATATAAACCAGGCAACAAGCAAAAGACTATCAAAGGAGCGCAGTTATTAAAAAAATGGTTACACAAGCACACAAGTATTCATTCATTTCTTGGCCACTTGGGGGCAGCACAACAAACTGTATTGTCGCCTCATGAAGTTGATTTGGTAAATGTCTTACCAAACATTTGCCTTTTTAAGTAACCCAGCAGACAAAGAGCTGCATTTGCATTCATTTGGCGTGGTGTTTATGTCCCCCTGCTAAATGTAAGTCCAATATTCACTCTCTTAACTCTGTGTTGGTCTCCATCAACTCCTGAGGGAAATATCTGGCTCTTTTAGCTGTGAAATTAACTTTTACTGTTTGGTGCTGAGCAGGTGGTGTACATTGGATGGACAAGATACTTTGCTGAAATCAACTGCCAGCTGCTGCTGTTAAAAACAAGGGTGGTGAGACTGAGCCAAAACGATAAAGTTGCAGTCCCTAAAACCAAAAGAGTTAACTAAAACAAGGCAAAAATGCTCTGAGCTCAGGGGAACTGCAATGTTGGGAGACAATTATCTACAGGATTTGTCACTTTGAGTGACCCCTTTCACATTACAAGTAGTCAATTGAGCCATTGTTCATATACATATTTTGTGTGTGTTTTAAACAACACAAACTTTTGCTTCAATCTCTTCTCTTCTGAGCAGCCAATGGGAAGGTGCGTTCGGGCTACGTGTACAACTGGACTTCCTGGCTGGACGACTACGGCTTTGGAAAGTGCACAGACGTGAGGAAATGCAATGTGTTCCCTGATGGGAAGCCTTTCCCTCAGAGCAGTGACTGGAGGCGCAAGAGCTATGTCTACGTGTGGCACACAATGGGTGAGAACACAAAGGTTTACAGATTTGCGCGAATGCACACGCAAAGACAAAACCCACGTAGCTGTTTTTCTCTCCATTCATCTTCTCTGCTTGTCCCAGGCCGGTACTATGAGACATGTGACGGCTCCTCTTCCAGTGTGGCCATCAACACCACTAACATCCCTCTAGGGGCAGAGGTCATGGAGGTCATGGTCTACAGGAAACGTGAGCGCAGGAAGTACAGCCCTGTCACCACTGACAACGCCGTCTTCTACGTCACAGGTGGAGACAAACGTTCGGCATGTGCAACTTTATGTTTCGCCGTGTTTTAGACAAACAGACAAGTACAAGGAGAAACCTACAGAATGAATCCTTTACGACTGCCCTACACACTCTCTCTTAGATAAGATCCCAGTGGCAGTCAAAATCTCCCAGAAGGCTGCGGTCAACCAGTCTGAAAATGTTTTCTTTCGTGGTGAGGATGTGGTCTTCAAAGTCCAGCTCCACGACCCCAGCGGCTACCTCAAAACCGCCGCCGCCATTGACTACATCTGGGACTTCAGAGACGGCAACCAGCTGGTGACACACCACAACGTGACCGCACACACTTACATCATGCTGGGGAGCATGAGTGTGAAGCTGGTGGTGGAGGCAGCGTTCCCTGTCGAGTGTCCGCCCACTGCTGCCACCCCCACGCCACCACCTTCCACAGGTACTGGACAGAAACACATAGATGTGGCCCCAGTGGGCAAAGGTGAAACATTTCAAATCTTACACGTAGTGGCTTTAAAGTTAATTGGCCCGAAAAGAATTACCATGCTATGTCTCAAGCTAGTTGGTGTGTAGGCACTCCATTCTTTCGTGTGCATACCGTCACTGCACAGCTGTACACCAGTCATCCAGACTCCCACACTCTAATATGCTTAATGGCCAAAAACAGGTCTGTTAATTGGGGCTCAGGTCTAGAGAGCTTAAAGGAGAACTCCAGTAAATTAAGTTTTGCACTTCCATAAAGTTGGGGAACACACAAGAGTCACTTAAGAAAAAGAATGGTCAGAGTCCATGCAGCAGAGGCTGAGTTATGCAGGATCCTGCAATTCCCACAATGACACTTGATAGCATTGTTTGTAAGTCCCTCCCTGCCTGGTAAATGTCTACATCTTTGAAACTGCCCTCATCTTGTAACACAGACTTGCTGTAAAGAATCTGAAGTCTCCGAGCCCAAGCTCAGATAAGCCTGATGACACCAGCACAGAAGACATTATACAACTGTTTTTACACTTTAACAGGATGGCATAGTAGGTAAAGATGTTGTCTTTAAAGGGTCAGTTCACCCAAATTACTAAAAACCTATTCTCTCACATACTGCTATCTATACATTCAGATAGTTTGGGTTTTATTTGCCCAGGTTTTGAGATATCTGTTTTCTGAGATTTTTAGGGCTCACCCAGGGACTATTTCCTTTATAGAAAGTAGAATGAACTTTAACAACACAAATTTTCCCACGCCTTATGCACATTCACATCCATTTTGTTGGAAGTGGGAGCAGACATCTCAGGAAGAGATACCTCAAATCTTGGGAAAAGCAGGTTCACTGCTGTTACACAACTGGTCCTGCGGTCTGACCTTGATGTATTGAACTGTTCTGTGTTCTTTTGTCTTCATCCAGAGGCTCCCACAGCTCCACCGGGTACTCATGCTAGTACTATCAAGATGGAGACCACACAGGGTGCGTTCCACAGCCAACAGTGTGTTTGTGTACAAGAGTGAGACAGATCTCCACAGAAGCTCACTGCATATTAATAGAGAGTCAAGAACTTGAATCTAAAACACTTACATGCATCACATACACACACTTGCCCACTGAGTCCATATCTTGCTACTTTCTTGATTCAGCGCCATCCAGCAGCAGCCGGCCCCTCCCCTCCTCCTCTACCGTTGCCATGACATCAGGTGTGCCAAACACAGAGCCCCTCCCCCTTACTGTTGCCAGTGCGACCCCAGAGTCCATCCCCACCACCCTGGACTGGCTCCACACCAGGCGCCTTAACAGCAACGAGTGTTTCCGTTACGCCTACGGGACCTTCATGGGCAACATCACCATTATTGGTAGGTGGCAGGCTGCATTTTCCTTTTCAATGTGTAATCTGATGACATGCGCGCACCTTAACGCTACTTTCATGAATCTGCAGGGCAGGATTTAAAACTTCATCAGCATTTTCACAGCATATTGCATTGCTGTCCGTCACAATGTATTTTATGATGCTACCACCGGATGGTGCCAAAGTCAGACTTTTTTAATTTGCAGACATAGTGGCTTTAAAATATAATTGGAAAAAGAGGTGGCTTATTATAATATATGATTATTGATTCCACCCTGCCAAAATGTAAATGTAACTTATTCCCTTATTTTCATTTTCAAGTAAATATGATGTCCAGCTGTTAAAGGAAAGTGCACAGAGCTCCAGTCACCCAGTCAGCAGGGCAAATAGCCAGTCCGGGGTTATCATGTAACTGGCCAGTTGTGTCTTAATTCTATAGTGATTTTTGCACAAATCAAATTTCATACACACTTGTTTATGTGATGGAAGGATTATAGTTTTGTTTTTCAAAATTCTGTCTTTGTGGAGTCAAACACACACCACCCTCTACTACAAACATTTGAGCTTTATCACTTTATGTTCACGAGAAGATGATTACACATCTAAAAGCAACTGCATTCGTCTGTTCTGCGCAGAGCCCAAGCACCCACTGAACAGCCAGCCAAACAGTCGCATTGTGGACGTGTCGGCTTCCAGAGTGACCAACACCGACATCAGCTTCCTGGTGAAATGTCTGGGCAAGTGAGTAATTTGTCACTTTTATATGTATGTTAAACAGACTACGTTGATATGAGTTGTTTTATGACTGTAATTTTATGACCAGAATTGTATCTCACTGAGGGCTTATTTGTGGTCATGTGACTGATGGTGACTTCAGCTCTTTTGAACTCTGTTGAAAACCGTCCAGTGACATGACACGTGAAAATTTTAAGATAAAGACAAGTCTTGGTCATTTTCTTTATGCCTTCGTCTTTCCCCTCCCTCATCCTCAGCATCCCCAGTTCAGCCTGCACCATCGTGTCAGACCCCAGCTGCACTCAGGTGCGTAACATTATGTGCGATGACGTGCCGCCATCGTCGCAGTGTGAAGTGCGTCTCAGGCGAACGTTTCTGGAGCCTGGCACCTACTGTGTCAACATCACCCTGGAGGACTCCAGCAGCCTGGCCCTAACCAGCACTACTGTCACCATCAACAAGTCCCAGGATACACCTGGTCGGTTACACTGTTTTTTCCACATTCTGCGCATGTTCACAAATGATTTTCACTTTTTGAAATGTGGGTCTCATAATAAAGCCAGTCTCTCCGACTAGCAGCTTTGTAGAACGTAAACAGATTGACGTTCTCTGTCTGGTTCTCTCCGTCCCTGTAGTATCCAAGTCCTCTCATGCTGCAGAGGTGGTGCTCTCCTGCAGCGCTGTGCTGGTGGCCGTCTTTGCCTTCATTGCCTACCTGGTCTGCAGGTGAGTAGTCATAACATTCTGTAGCATGGGGACATTAACATATTGCTAATAATGTACAACGGACTAGTCTTCACAAAAGGTCCATGGGTAGTTTCTTCCAGCTCTTTCTTTGACCTTCCCCTCCAAATATTTCCATCTCTTCCATCCTCCAACCCTTTATCGCACTTTCCCCTCTCCCAGGCGTTACAAGGTGTACCGTCCCATTCGTAGGTCGCTGATGGTGGACACATGCGGCCATGCTGGGGCCAGAGGTCGCATGGTCCGTCTGAGGGAGGCACTGTTCCCCTCCAGTGAGGAGAGCCACCACCTGCTGACGAAGAGATGCCCCCTGTAGGCTTTACAGAGAGAGCCACGGCAAACAATTTCTGCTCTAAATGGCAAAAATAGTAAATAATCGTGATCGACAGCTAAGCTAAATCATTAAACAAGATTGCAGGAATAATACATATAAGTAAATAATGTCTTGTCTTAATTTTGTTAAACATGTTGGCTACAGCCATATGTGATTGGTACGATGATTTACTAAAGAGGATATTGATGTCTGAGGTGCTGCTCCTTTTCATCTCGTCATTGGATGGAGTAGTTGCTAGGAGATGAATCGGGATCAAGTCATGCTCTTTTCTGAAAGAAAATCAAGCTTTTTACAATAATGTAACTAACCAGCAGCTACAAATTAAGTCATTGAGATGGCTTTCCAGTGTAGAATTTAACAGTGATGTGCATGCTCTTCCTCAGCTGAGTAAACCCAAAGTACAATTTCAAATTAAACTCTCGGGCGCAAACATTAGTTTAAGGATGGTATCTTGACCTGCCTTTAATGTTGTGAACTCACCGTCTTTTGAAGACAGACGTTCATCTTCAATATGAATTTTTTGATCAACCTTGCTTTATTACAAATGCCCAGCAGGTAATTCAAGGTTTGGTGAAAGACTGCTAGAAATCAGCTTTTATCATTTTAAAAATCAAGGTTGAAGCTACTGACAGCCTATTACAGAAAAACATCCACCGTGGCAACGGTCAACTTCCCTGTAGCCTATATTTTTATACACCGATATGAATGTTTGTGTGCAGTCTTGTTGGTACAACACATATTAGCCATGTCCCAAATCCACACTATATCAATTTTACGTCATTTGTGTTCACACCGAAAAACCTATAGAGTGCTGTTGTGTAAATTATTCAACAATGCAATACACTTAAGGAAATCAAGCTTCTCAAGGGTGAACAAAGAAATAAACTTTCCCATTATCTTCTATCAGGATTCAGTGTTTTGTGTGTCCATTTCTGGCAGTGAAGAAAACTGCATTTTGTCTTCATTTGAATTAATTTGTATTAACACAATTAAATTTGTACCACTATCACCAATCTACCCAGACACCATAAGAACAATCTTTAATACACTTTTGGGAAAGAAATAAAACCATCATTTTTTTTTTTTTTATTCAGAGGCATTTGACAAGTGGAGCTGTGTGTGAAGGGGAGGTGATGGGGCACAAGCATGGTTGCAGAGAAGGTGAGGAGGGAATATCATGCTGAAGTTAGATCACTTTTCCAAAATAAAAAATAAAAGAAACTCAGAGACCCAGTCCCTCATATCTGTCTCATACCAAGAGGATGTTCCACGTTACACAGCCAAGAAATGCTAACAGAAGAAAATAGCTACCAAATTAGCAAGTGTAGCATCTGTGAAAGACAAAGGGGAAAGAAAGAAAGGACTTGTATCTATTTTGAAGTCTTACAAATCAGAAAGAAAAGCAGGCCCTTCAAAAAAAAAAAAACAACCTTGTACTTTCTCATTTAACTATTGAATGCAAAAACGTGATTTGACCTTTTCACAAAAAACCCAAGCAAAAGTTCAAATACATGTAAGCCACACCACTACAATTAGAAAGCAGAAAGAAATTATCGTTTGAGGATTTCAATTAAGCCAAAATATTTTTGATCACTTTTGATTAATCTCTCAATTCTAAAAGTACATGATTTTAGTTTAAGTTAATTCATATCTGGGGAAGCATGGGGAGGCATAAAGGAGGGGGGCTAAAGTCTAACAAATAGAATGCCTCTACTTCAAATACGCGTCTAAAGAGGTAGATCAAAACAAACTGCAGAGGAGGGAAAGGGATGGGGAGGGTGGTTTGGCAGGATGGAGGTGGGAAATTAGGGGGATAATTTAAGTATCACTTGTGCCCCTCAGTTAAGCGGCGTTAGGATGGCGCACCCACGTAGAAAGAAGTGTTCGGGGGACTGAGGTATCAGTGCGCGCTGGCGCTCAGTGGGGGCAGGGTGGGGTGTCTAGTGCCAAAACAACCCCCCACCCCCTCAGCTGAGGTAGACGGCGTTCTACTGTGGAAGCATGGATACACTCGAGCACTTTTACCACAATTAACATATTTACATTCGGCATGAAGAGACAAATGATATTGTATATTTAACTTTTGGATTCCTTCCTCTTTTCTTACTCCCAGCCAGGGTTCATTCAGTATTTTGTGTGCCTTTTCAGCCTTGTTTTCCCTGTATGAAAATAATTGAGCCATCAAGTTACATTTGTGGGTTACAGAGTGTGTCTTGTTTATATAATTTCCTATAGCGCAAAAAAAAAAAAAAAGCCCATCAGTGTGACTTCCCCTACCCTCACCATGCAGTGAACAACATTAACATTGAATTGATGGCCTGGCTACAAGGGCCACTCCGAACTGACAAAGCTTGTTCTATGAAAATAAAGTCGGGCTTGGACCTTGCTAATGCTAAGACACCATCATCAAGAAGGTGGCAGATGGCCTGGGAACAGAACAGACGAAACAGACGCTCTGCTGACTCTAGAGCAGCTACAGAGGACTGTTACAGTCTACACTGCACTGCCGATCACAGCCCTCCTAGGAAGGCAAAAAAAAAAAAAAAAAGGAATTTGACAAATTAGAAGTACCATTACCAATGACAATGTCAATCCCAAAACTAAATGGCATTGCTGCAATTATGTACGGTTGGCATTAGTTGCATGTCTTAGTTGTTTTTGTACTTTTCAGAAGATGGTGGACCCTCAGGGGAAAAAACTGAGGCGATTTTCTCGATACTCCTGTCAGCCGCCAGCTGAGGGGGCGCCAACTCTTGCTCTGGGGCTGCTATGTACAAATAGACTTTATGTACAGGGTCATCTTAAGTCACACAGACACATGAACAATACCACCTAAAGCACCAGAGTTGAAGGCAAGGTCAGTTGGCAGCTGACCAAATTTTAAATTTTCTTAAAAAAATAAAAATGTTCAAAGACTATCAGCTTTATAAAGTATACAAAATACCACAAAAGCAAAATAAAAAAGAAAGGAACATTTTTCATATATAATCATTTTCTTTTCTCTTCTGAGGTACTAGATCCTGAGGTAGTTAAGTAAAATGCATATTAAATTGGTTTTCCCGGGCAGCAGCAGTTCGACACCGTTTTCCTTAAGTGTCAGTCATGGTGCTGCCCTCACCTCTAAATATATATTCATCTATGTATATAGGTCTATCTATAAAATGCATCCAAATTTATAAAATGCCACTATCATTACAAGGGCAGGACACCCAATATAATCCACCCTTTCAGGGGTCCTGTCCTGAAACAAGAATCTTTCCCCTAAACATGGCCCATCCAATCTGAGCCAACCCTCCCCCAAAATAAACCTCTGTTGGTCTGAACAGGACCTTGATAACAATGCCTTTTCTTTTCCACAGAAAACTCATGAGAAAGCTTCAACCAATTAGCCACTAAAGAAAAAGAAAAAAAAAGTAAATCTGAAGTCAACCAAAACGTCTTGTCAGGTTTGAAGTACCACACCAAGGAGGTGATGAGAGGGATCCTTATTTCTTCTTTGTGTTTCTAGTGTATAAAGGGGGACAAATCTTTTTTATTAACACCCGTGTGTGGGGGGGAGGGAGAGTGGTTGAGGGATGTATATATGTGAAGGTGGGTGACGTTGGGAGCCCTCAGAAGTACATTCTCACAGAGATGTAGAGGTGAGGTGGGTGGAGGTTAAGAGGCATAGGGTCTCTCATTAGCCACACTTGAAAGTTCATCAAGTAAGACAAGGAGGGGTGGATGTTTGGTTGGGTTCTGATAACCTTCGACCCCTGAGATGAGCATTACGACCCCATGTCTTCTTCCGCTTCTCCCCCTGGACTCTGCTGCATCTGACCATCTGTCGAGTCTTCTGGCAGAGTCAGTCACCGTTCCTCCAGGTCCGCTGGAGATTTTACTTCCTGCGGGGCAGTGGAGGTTGGGCTCCAGATGTGGGTTTAGGCTGTTGCTGCCTCCTCACCTGGGCCAGGATCTCCTGAATCTTCCTCTGGGCCAGCTAGATGACACGACAAGATGCCAAGATCAGGTCACAGGACAAAACACTCAAATTACAGAGTCCTTAAAAAAAAAGGATCTCGTGTGGACAGTCCATGCTTTTCTCAGCATGCACGGGACAACAGCCGACACCAACGAGACCTTCTTGAATTAAAAAGATGGGCAATTTTAAAAAGATGGATTTTCACAAGTTCAGCTCAAAGGGATATGACTGATCTGCATAAAAATTTGCCTTTTAGCCATACAATCACTCATTAGCCATTTTTAACAGCAAGACCAGGTAGCAAGTACCTTACTGCAAGGACCTTTATTCAATTCCACAGAGATTAAGAAAAACTTCTTAGTCATATGCATTTTTGCATTGTTGAGGTACGGTACATCTTCTATAAAAACCCACCTGGCATGCAAAGAAGTGCCCGCTGATCTTAACTATAACCTGGTCATTTTCATCAGGCGTCTGGTCCCTGGGTACCACCACTTCTGCACAGGTCAGGTTCTGCAACTCATTGACCTGCAGCCACAATAGAGATCACAAGAAACAGCTTCAAGAGTAAGGAATTCCAGAAAAGGCCTCCTTTTTCCATTTGTTAAACAAAATGTTAGGGCCATGTTAAGCTTTGCCACTAGCTGAACAAGCCCAAGCCAGAATTTTGTAGGGATTAATGAATCTGTTTTTTGTTACCGTTTTTCCACCCTTCCCGATGACTCGTCCAGCAGCAAAGGAGGGGACCTTGATGTGAGCCTCCAGCTTCACCTCTTCCTTGGGTCCAAAGAAATTCTCTTCTTTCAGCTTGCCAAAGATGCGACACTGAGCCTGCAGCCGGACAGGTTCGAGTAGATTACTTACACTGCACACTCAGGAAATGGGACTTTTCCCAGAAATAATAAGCCTAAGACAAACATGTCCGTACTGGCTAGCTAACAAAAAAAACTCAATGAAACAGAACAATTCTGACTTCAAAGTTAAGCCAGCAAATGCTAACATCAAATGTAACCATGTGGCTCCCTTTTGTTTATTTCGACCAGTGTTTTATGCATTTATGGCTGCAAAAAGGTGCAACACCTTAAACTGAGCCTCTGGCGGTCCAACAATTATGACCATCCTCTGTTTGGCATCCATTCCTTCTGCAGGGGCAATCTGAAGGAGGAAGAGTAGACTGCATTAAATAAAATAAAAATAAGCCAGCAACCTTCAGTTATTCATTTCAGTCACGTGACAGCCGGCATCAACACATCATTGATATTCAAAACTTCACCTGTTAGTCACTCACCTTGATTGAGGCTCCGGCAAAGTGCGACAGCTGTTTGATGTGTTGACCCTGTTTTCCGATGATGGCTCCCACTGCAAGCGCTGGGATGAACAGGTGAACCGTCTCAGACTCTTGGGGTCCCTGCTGGGTATAAAACACATGGGTACTGCTGTGGCTAGCAGATCGCAGACAGCAGCTGCAGACCACTTGCTCAACTCCTGCCACCAATGGCGCAGATGCAGACGGTGGATCTATGAAAAGTTGTCCAATTCTTTAAGCCACATTTGGAGCTCATGCCCGCCACCTGAAAAATCACCAGCTGGTCACAAGGGACTGTTTGACCCCGACAGCACAGTTTAGTCTGTTTTACTGCTCTGATCACAGAACATTCAGCAAATGGATTTTTAGATATCATTCCGTTATTAAAAGCCACAACCTGACTTTGCCACATGCACCAGTTAAAGCCTAAATCAGGTGGAATCTGGTTTCGTCATTACCCTCCATAATGGAAGATAATGACATAATACAGATGGCTCGTTTTTAGAGTTCGTGAAAACTTGAGCTCTGGAAGGGGGGGTGGTTGCATTGTCAAATTGGAACAACAAGTAGCACATTGCTGATTTTGGATCGAGCCCAATAGTCCAGTCAGTGTCGGACGAGGGCACACCGACAACTTGCTTTGGCAGCATTCAAATCTTAAGGTTGGTCAGTGCTGACGATGTTTTACCGGTTGAAAAACATTCATCATTCCTTTTTTAAAAAAAAAAGACAATAAAAAGTAGATGGGGCAATATTTGGCGGAAATAACACTTGCAAAACATCTTAAAGAAAAAACAACTCATAGCCGAAGCTACTGCCACCCTCCAGGATTTGTCTCCCCCATCAACCAGGTTACAAAGTGCACACGGCAGGGCCTGCCTAACAAAAGGTCACAGGGCAGATGGAGAACTTCATGTAGCGAATCCTGCTGCCCCCTAATCCAGCAGCGAGCAGCCACAAGCCGTGCAAAGCACTTTGGGACGGGTGACTTACAGCAAGGGGCTGGCTGCTCGCCGACAGCATAGAAGCCCAAAATGGCCCCTCTCCCCCATAAGGACTGCACTAAAGGAAAAAAGAAACATGGAACCGAGTTGCTCAAGACTAAAATTTCCGCTTCGTTTAAATAAGTTGTAATTTTCACTGGCCTGATCCAAGAGTGGCAGAATAGAGTTTAATGTAATGTTGTAATGGTAGTGACCACTGAACCGTTTTGTGGCAAGGAGACGGTTGCTTACTCCAAATGATGAGCAGCCGCCGTGGGCTCCAGGAGGTGGAACGCTGGACATCGAGGGACCCATTCCTGGTGCTCCGCTGGGGAACAAGCCCAAAGCATTCAGATTCAAGCCTGGAATCAGGTTGGACTGGAGCTGGAGAGACGCAAGAACATTTCTTTTAACTATCACCAAGATGGACGCTTGCTCAACAACATTAATCCGCTGTATTCAGCTGGAGTCCATCTAAACCATTTATCCCCCTCTCCTGGCACTATTTATTCCAACAGTGTATATTTTTAACAACCAGGGGTGAGAAAACTCTCCAGATGACTGGTTTCAAAACTTGTTCAGAAACACATAAGTGAGAACTTCAGATGGGAACTAAAATATAAAAGTCAAATCAAGCAATGCCAGAGCAACAGCTGGATGTCTTTGTGAACTGGCAACAGATCAAAATGTGATCTCCCAGATAATTTATGCATTTTCAAAATACATTTTCTGTAGAAAATCTTAAGCGCTGTCCACCTTGTAAACAGCATGCACATGGTGTAATTTTCCAGGTAGAGTATGCACAAAAGTAAAGAAAATCTTTGCTTTGGGCTGGTTAGTTTAAATTCTCGCTAGAAAACCACTGTTTCTGATAAGTGTGTGTATTTATAAAGCAACGATTCAGGATATGAAAGTGCTGCTATGGCAGCCGTGTTTCCAGATCACTGTTGTGCATGTCAACACCAATATCTGATTCACTTCTTTTAAAAAAATAAAAATGTTGTCCAATTTATTTTTACATAAACTTAGTCACAGTAATTATCTACTGTAGCAGACTGCCTACATCACTTTTGAAGCAAATAATCAAGGGAAACTTTCCATTAGAACAGAATTAATTCACACTTCCCATTTGAAGGAATTCTGTTTTTCATTGTTGTATAAATGCTTACGTTCATAGCAGCCATGTCACTCTCATACGATTCCCTGATCTTTTTCATCACCTCCTCCTCGGCTCTTGAGCATGCCTCGATGGAGCCCTTCACTGTGATGGTCCGCTCTGGGTTGTACAGGGTCAAGTCCTGGAGACTTGAAAGAACAAAAAGAAAAAAATAATTTATACTCTGTTGTCAGAGCATGAGAACAGTCAAAGTAAATACTACAACATTAATTTGAATGCCATGCTAAGCGGCAATTTTTATTAATGGGCTGCAGAGACTACAAACAGTGTGAATTAAAATAAAAGCCATCTGAACTAAACTGTCTTACGGTGAGATTGTGATCTTGGTCCCCGTATCCTGCTCGATTTTCTTCAGGTTCCGTCCTTCCTTCCCAATTAATCTTCCTACAAAGTTGTTGTGTGCAAGTATCTTCAGTGGGATCTCCTCAGTACTACACAAGACAGGATGTATAGTCAAATGCTCTTCAATGAGAATTAAACAGTCAGGTCAGATCAGATTTCACCCCCGCGCCCTCCCTTGGAGCAGAAAAGTACCTACCCATCCATTTCTTTCAAACACAAACTTCTGCCAATAACAGATCCAGTTGTGTGTCACAATATGCAAAACTTACCAGACTAATTTTCACTGGCTTTTAACAAGTGGGGGAAAAAAATGTAAATTACTGATGCATTTCAAGAAACAGATTAGGAATAGGAGGTCTGACTTTTGCATCCCTGGAAATCTGCTTAGGCCAAAGGCGTGTTCAACAAAATAACCGCTTCTGTTCTTCCACAAGTTTATGGGAGTCATTTAATTTTAAGAACTATGTTGAAATTAAGAAAGTATTCTGGCTCTCATTTTGTTTAGAAACAAACTCACAACTTGGTGTCGACGGCTTCTTTCTGCATGATCTCCATGATGGTTGTACAAGCATTCGAACAGCCTTCAGGGGTGGAGTGAATAGTGATGGGCTTCTCTGCTGCACCTGCATTTTCCTTCCTATGGATGTCAATCCTGGAGTAAAAAGGCAAAGTAAATTATGGCACCTTTGAGCACCTTTGAGCACAACTTTTCTTTGGCTTCAAGACCATTTCTGTTTTAGGTTTGTTTAACTTAAGGAAATTGTAGCATGCACCTACTCCATTTATTGTACGAGACTGTACTTCTAAAAATCCGTCTCGTCTGCATAACAACATATTTTCTTTCCCATAAGTTGCGCTAGTTTGAGTGTGTGGATAGTAAACAGAGGAGGCCCGAGAATGAAGCCATGGGGAGCGCCACGCGTCATTTTGTACACTTCAAATGTACAAAATGTGTAACTACCAGTCAACATAGTAAAATCCCTGTCCTTCGAATAGTAATAGGTTGTGGTCAAACGTGCCGAATATGGCACCGAGATCAAATACCATCATTCAAGACCTAAACAAGAGCAGTCTCAGTGCTGTGGTCAAACTCTTGACTGGAGTGCATCACATTGTTTTAGTCCAAGAGTGTTTAGCTGTTGACAAAGTCTTTTCCATGATTTAATTAAAGAGGTTTGATATGGATCTTTAATTGTTCATTAGCGAATTGTCTAGATTGTTTTTGTTAAGGCTTAATAACTGCAGTTATCAGAGCCTGTGGGAAATAGTTTGCGTCGATAAGTGATTACTATTTGCAGAAGATCTGATGCCATGCAGTTACAAACATTCGAGGCAGGAAGCAGGGTGAGGATTTCAAATGTTCCTTCAAGGCTATATGGCTCATAGGATCAAATTGTGTCATGCTAATGACTGAAATTGTTTGCCACCTACATTCAGCTTCAACAGATGAATTTTTACCAACATGGCATTTTCTTCATCGTGCTTTCTTAGAAGCAACTTTTAATTTAGTGAAAAGTAATTTTTTTTAAAATACCATACTTAAATGGAAGTCAACACTACAGAGGAAAAAAAAAATTTTTTAAAAAAACAGGACAGCTCACTGCCAATGTTACGGTAGTATAATTCCTGACCTCGGTGTACGTACTTTGAGTGGGTCTGTTTGGTGATGTTGCGGATAGTGGCGCCCTCCTTGCCGATAATTGCCCCTACAAACTGCGTGGGAACCAGCATGCGCAGCGGGATGTCTGACTGCACTTTGGGCCGGGCGCCCAGACCTGGAGACCCGGAACGAGGGGGTCCACGGGCGTTAAAGCCTCTCCTGCCCCCCACTGAAGGAGCCTCTGGTCCTGCCGTCTCATCTGGGATATAGGACACTTTCAAGGCATAGTTTTCCATCATAGATCCATTCAGCTTCTCCATCGCCCTGGGGAGCATGAAAGAGATGTCCGTCTAAAACTCTTGATAGTGAGTGAGTGGGTATGATTTAAGGGTTGGAGTGAAATGCTCTGACTGGATCAGCTGCCAGACACATTTCTGTTGAGGCCATCAACATAAAGGTTCAGGTTTGATTCAACCCCCCCCATCTCCTTATCATTGGAAGAAGATAAGGAGTGGGGGCATTCAACTTATGATGCGTTGGTCCAAATGATACAGCTGATGCCTCGAATAATGGGCACAAGCGATCAGGAGGAGAGAGCTCTTTACAAGTGCAACATACTGAGGGGGATTGGCCAAACCTCACTTCTCGTGAGCTACGAGGAAGTCACTCGGACCTCAAGATGGCATTCACACTTAATGTCTGCCTCGTCAGCCTCAAAGATTTAGATTTTTAGTGAAACAATCAATTATGCCTGGAGACGTCTACAACCACTCGTGCAGAGATCAACATTGTAGTATGATTCATGTACACCAGGGGGCACCAGATGGCCAATTTAACCCCCCCCCCTCCAAAACACACAGGCACACCCCTCCTCGTCATCATTGCATGTCAAATTAGAGACTGGTTTTTGGAAGGACGACATCAGGTGTACTGCAAGAACACTAGACAGGAAGTTGACACAATTTCCAATGGAGAATGCTGGGTAATGTGAAAAACTTGAGCAGATCCACGTCCAAGACATCAAGACAGATGAGCTGGAGGTTAATCATGTGAATACACTGCATGTGCGTGTGAGCGTATACTCACAGCCTGGCCTGGTCTTTGGCTGCATATCGAACGTTGACTACTGCAGTCTCTGTGTCAGTGTTTACTGTGGGGAGAACACAGCAAAGTCAATTCTCATCCATTCAGTGAAGTGATTTACCACCACAAGATACATTAACATGCCCTGAACAATTACAATACTCCAATTATGTATTTTTATTGTAAAAAAAAAAATTTAGAATGAAACAAGGCTGTACAGTTGCAATATAAAACATGGCACAAATTCTGAATGCAGCATAATAGTAAAAAGGTGTGTTGAGGCAAGGTGTTGAAATATTTTAAGCAAATTCTGACAAAGCTTAAACAAGAGTATTTACCTTGTTCACAGCTCTCTACTGCACCATACTGAGCAAGCATACCATCTAAAACCTGAAAGAAAAGAAAGAAAAGCCATGATCACTCAGACTTCGGAGGCTTTGACCAGAACCTGATAGTGAGCAGAAGCTCATCTATGGGAACCAGCCCAGCTCACTGCCAGGACACAGTCCATTAATTCTGAACCCCAGAGTTCAATGTTGAGTTACGTGGCTAAAATTTTCCTGCTTTCTTGTAAAAGCCTGCCTACCTCAAATAATGACTCCGCCTGCTTAAGGCACTTGCATGGAGCACCAGCTGCTCAGTGAGTTCTATAACAAGTCTTTATTTCAGTACCTGTGTATTTAAAGCCATTTAAAAAAAAGTTAGATTTACAAGAAGCCCACTATTCATCTAATATACATTGATTTAAAACAAAAAACAAGCTTGAAAATTTCAGGAAACCGTTTTGTTTTTTTAAATATTAGTCAACTTATTTTATACATTTATAAAAATATAAAAAATCCCAGCCTGCTTGAAACATACACAAAAAGGTACATAGCAAAAGATAGCCATGCCACTCTGGCCACCTGCCCAAATCTGGAGACCACAGGATTTCAATTCATACATGTGATCAAATGTGGGCGAGAGGGGGAGCGAGGATCTAAGCTAAGCTAAGACATCCGACCATGCTCAGTCGAATGCAAGGCCACACCCCCCCAAGAGCTCAACCCTACTTTCCAGCCAACAAGAGTGCGTCCCTGCCCCCCCACTCCATCAGCCAACCAACCAATTGACATCCCGCCTCCCTGCCATCCCGACTCCAACATTGGCTGCTCCAGCTCCGATACGAGTTCCCTGAAGCCAGGAGCTGCTGGGTGGATGCTCTGCCTGTCCATCTACCACGCCTGGCCAATGGGAATCCAGGCCATTCAGGAAAGGGTGGGGTACATTCCAGCAGGAAGCAGCGACTGGGGGAGGGGTGCGAGTTCATGCTACACATTCTGTGAATCAGCGCACATGGAAGGGAAGAGGAAACAATCCAGGCCCACCCACCCACCACAGCTTGTGAACGCGCCACTACTCTCGCCACTATTCTCTCGCTGTAGGGCTACACACACACGCACATTATGACCCATTGTCTTATCTACCTGATAAGATGCATACAAGGCCTTTGCATCAAAAGATCCTTTTCTGTTCCTCCATTCTTCTAACCCCTACCCCCTTGGGGGGGGACCTCCATGTCATTTTCAGAAATGAAACTGCTCGCGTGCTACATACTAGGAACATGGGTGGATCTGGAACTGCAGTTGAGGGACATGCGTAGGCAAAGCGAGCCCACCATTACAAAACATTCAGCCCGTCGGTAGCCATTTGATCACAGTGAGAATCAGGCTGAAATCTGAAGCCATGTACTAAGCTCACAAATTTAGAATACTGAACAATTGAGCAATTCAATAAGAAAATTCTCATTAGGCTTCTATAGTCTTTATGGAGCAGAAAATTAAATTGAACACCACCACAAGCACACGCTAGCACTGCTAAACCACCGCAGAGGGAGGAGAAAAAACCAGTCACAAAGCAGTGTTACTGGCACACGATTCCACGTGGATCTTGTATGGTTACATTTTGCCATCCCAATCTCTACTTTGACAAATTATTTCTGAGGAGAAAAAGTAAGTCAGTGAAATTTGTTGGACCACTTTAAAGAAAGGTTTTAACAACAAAGTATACATAGATTTACATGTGCTCGGCAGATTAGAACGTAAACAGTACAATGTGTAGCCGACACAGAAAGAAACACTTGCACACACACACATGCTTTTCACTAATCAGACAGTGGCCTTGAAATCTGACCATGTTACAGCTAACCATTATCTTGATATCAATTTTTATGTGACATTTTTGCCCTTTAGCCATTTATGGGCGAGAACAACAAACGTGGATTGTATTTGAGACTTAAGCACTGACCTTGTGTGTTTGTTTTATTGCTTTAATTGAATTTTAAAATCCTCTAGAAACCTGACAAACCATCCAATTAACTCATCCAGGTTCCACTCATGCAAGTGAGGACAGTTTTGCATGATCAATTAAAAACATTGCTTGAAGAATCTGGTGTATTTTTGCCTAATATACTAATGCTCACTTCCAGGCTTATTTCAAGATTAAGTCAAATAATTCACAGTTGAAAAGCTACCCGTGTTGCAATAGCTGATTTTGGAGATCAACAGCAAGCCACATTTTTTATTTTAGATATTTTTTCTTAACGTGGACCCATCTGTAAGCTGCGTGTTTATGAATGCAGCAGCAGACACCGCATAATGGACATAAAAACCAAACACTTGTACAATTTAATGTGATACAGCACAACCACCTAAAAGTTTTGTAGAGTTCATGCTGTTCCATTATAGTCGACAGTGTATGGAGAATATGTCATTTGAGGTGCAGTTTGGTGGCATTTATGATTGTGTCATTTTGTTACAAATTAACCATAAAATGCCTTTCAGCATATTCTCAGACACCACAAACTACATCCTTAAATTAGGATCCAGTTGAATCTTTAATGACTCAAGACTTAAATACAAGCCTCAAACTTGGCATTTCTTGCATGGCCATGGCATGTGTGAATTTGGATTGCATCAAATTGTGCAGGTGCCGATTTTATTTTCTCCACCCTGTACATGTTAAGGGAACACCGGCGTGTGCATTTTAAACTGGAAATTGCTTCTTTTTCAGACTCATTGTGTGAATGACAAAAAAGTAAATAAAAACCCAAACACACTACACCACGAAGTACTGAATAACTAAATTAATTTTTTTTTAAAAACCCAAATATCCATATAAGGATACAAGATTTGCACACTCGGGTTGGCCAGGGGGCCACATCAACTCCCCATCGCATGAATGTTGCACAACCCCTCAGACAATACATTTCGTTTATTTTCATTTCCACATGTGTTTTTTGCAAAAAAAAAAAAAAAACACAAGGCACAAGGCACACTTTCAAGTCAGCACATGATCAGTATTAAGACATCACGGCATAACGTAGTCATCAATTCAAAACAGCCAGCCTTTTCAAAATGACCAAAAAAAACATGCCTAGCAGGTAGCCAATAAAACCTCGCAATATAATGCGACAAAGCTCATGTAACTACTTAAAGTTTCCTCGTGTGCATGACCCAGCCACATCACATGGACACCCTATTCATGTGAGAGAATAAATGGTAGTTTATTTCCCCCCAATGTCTTAGTAAAACATGACCACCTACGCAGGTTCCTCCAATCCGCCATGAAACTAAATGTAAAAATCAACCATATAATCTTCCTCATCAATTTTCCAGTTGTATTTGCAAACATTTATGTTCTACCAGTGCCTACTGGTCAGTGCCTTACACCAGCCTGAGCTGCAGCCGTGCTTTAACAAATCAAACGCATGCTCAATTGAAACCCAAGAAAAACGGGAAGCAAGGTGACTGCAAAAGCCTAAATAAGAGCCCAGTTGGGCTGCCCGATGGTGCCCCGCCCTGGAAGCAGTTAGCAGTCTGTTAGCACTCACCTCCCACTGCATGTGAGGCGGGATGTTCCTGATCTGCAGCTTACAGCTCCTGAAGCGAGAACAAGGGAGGACGAGGGTGGGGGATGGATACAGGGGGGCAAAATAGAAAATAATTGAAGGTAGATGGGAGAGAAGAGGGGAGAAAGACCATTAGTAGCCGACAATACCAAAAGCACAATGATACAAATGACAAAAAGGAATCTTAAACAAAAACCAACAAAACACAGGTCTTTATTCCCACTGCCATCAAGTGAGACAGACCAGGGTGGAGAAGCTGCAGATAGGACTTGTGCTTTAATTCCATTCCCAACTCAGCAGGTGCAGTGAGACACGCTGGGTAAAATGTGGGAAGTAGTGATGGAGAAAAAGCAGGCAAAGGGGCGATTTGGAATCACCGCTGGGTGGCTTATATTGAGTTGAGGGTGCTCAAAATTAAAAATTAAGCTAAAAAAAGAAAAGAAAAGGCACCATGGCCTTTGTCCCACAACTGCAATTGTGTCACACAGAATGCGAAGAACGAGACCATGCCGAGAAAAGGAGGACAGTGAAGCGGCAGAGTGTAGTACTAAGGGGAGGTTGAAAAGGCAAAGATGCGCCCTGTAGCATTGCATCATGACGACTCAACCACTGCAAGGCTCAAGCCCACTCTTCTCAACCAAAATAGACACTTATCCAGGAGGATCCAGTTGAGCAAAAGGGGTGGTGCAGGTGCCAAACAGAAACCAGAGGGAATCTCCGCTGGCCGCGTCAAATAGAAAAATCTAAATTGCGTGCTTGCTCATAGAGGGTGTGCACATTAGCAGAAGCAAGAGGGGACTAGCTGCTACAATGGTGCTGCTGTGCTCCGCCACTAGAAGCAACCCAAAACAGAAATCCCCAATTCACGCAGTCAGGTTGAAGGTTCACAGTTTAGTTACATTTTGTGTACAGCAGCATGAGAACACAGGCTGTGTGCAGAGGTCACTTAGACAATGGAACTTGTGGATCAATGAGTCAGAATTTCACAAGTGTCCGTATGCACGTGGATGTTGCATAATATTTAAAAAAAAGTGAGTGCAGACCACTTTAATGTCCCGACTGTTAATACACACAAATGTAAAGGAACAAAAATGTACATATGCCTGGGAGCTGAAGCATGAACACACACTAAACCCCGACACCCCCCCAACCCATTTCCACGTCGCACACTGTGTGTGCATAGTCAATTTGTCTTCTGTGTAAAAACTTACACACACACCTTGTTCTTTCCCCTCAAGCTTCACCGGGCTGTTAAATGACGTCTAAAATGCAGCTCATCTACTTGCTCCACTGCTAGTGGTTGTTTGGTTATCTGCTCAGTAGAAGATAACACCTTACAACATGCAGCATTTACAAACTCACTATCCACTTTTAACTTAAATGGGTATGTTAAAGGTTACTGAAAAATAAGTCACACACATGCACATCTACGCAGCAAAGACGTACTGTACGTGTGCAACAAGGGCCGCAGTAGTTTAAATTCCTCAGCTTAGCCACTGCGGCCATAATCAAGCCAACAGCAGTTCAACATATTTCAGCTGAGACATTAGGAAGCTACTTAATTCTAAATGGGCAAATAGTAAAGAAAATTCCCAAACATCCAAGAGGAATTCCAGCCCTTTCCAGCCCACTGTGTCATTCCTGGCTGATCCAGCCCCCTCTCCCCACACATTCTGTATGCTCTGCATTGTGGTGGGAACGCCATGCGAACTGTGCAAATGCACCTAGCACTTCCAGTCGGATTAACCTATAGCTCCACACAGAAGAAGTCAGCCAGGGTATAGGGTGGGGGTGGTATACATTCCAAAGTCCCAGCCTTTGATTTGGGGAGGGTGGGGCGTGAGGGTGGGGCTAGCCCTGTTTCAGGCAAGGGTAACAAGGGCCCTCTCTGCCCTGTGGGGCCCTGTTGCCATGGACACGGACAAGTCCACTGACAGGAACATGTAGAGCAGGGTTAAAAGTGGGAGGGGGAGGAAAGCAAGGGAGGGCCAGGAGTGACTGGGGTTGGCTCGTCATGTGATGGCCAGGAGGAGGCCGGGCTCCTTATTTACTTTTAAACAAAAAAAAAAATAAAAAAACATTTTACATGTTCGCCGTCTTTGCCACTCAGCTGAGACCTAAAGGCCCCGTGGACACACACACACACACAAGCGTGCACACAAACAAGGATTCACCAGGCAAGCACCACATCTGTATTCATCTCTATTTCTGCATTGTCCACCCTTACCGAAGCACGCTACATCAACACCATCAGGGACTGTGTGCGCCCAATGCCTATCCACAGCCATTGACTCGTCAGTATGCAGAGGTTCTGAATGACTGAACTCCACAGTCTGGTTTCTGTTGCCTTCTCACAGGCCTTATACGCCCACTGTGCACCCAATAAGCTACATTTAACATTTGTATAGATTGGGAAAGAATTCAAATTAGTACGATATCTGTTAGGAATGAATCTGACTTCTGCAGAGATTTACGGAAGCTTTCCCTGCAGTCTGGGTAAAACAAGGGGCCACATTCATAATTCTCTGGCACCCCAAGTCTCCGTCCCAAATCCCCGTTTTTGCAGGTGGGGCCCCACAGTGACCCCATGACCCAGAATTCTTGGAATAAAAGCCAGCCTTCTACAAACAGCACTGATACGATCTACACTATTGTCTCAATTTATATGTGTTCTTCTAAAGCTTGGTTCAAAAAAGAATTATATAAAATTATATATAGAAAGAGTCAAAGGTTGAAAGCTTACACCACTCAATGAGATCAATTGCTACACTGTGTGCACCAGAGAACAAGTCAGAGTTGAACACGCATGTTCAATGTCCATTCACACACACACCATTTTCTCTGTACATGTGACTAAGTGCATCATGCTCATGTGGGGATGGTAAATGGTAAATGGACTCTTCTTATATAGCGCTTTTCAACCGAACCGGTTCCCAAAGCGCTGTAACAGTAATCTAAGTTAGAACAGTAGTCTAATTCACCCAATGTGATGTGCAAGCTACGCTTATTGTAGCATTTATCTAACAAGGGGAGCATAATGTGAACCAGGAAGTCAAGTCAGTGTAAACAATGACGACACTGCTGCAACGCCATTTGCCTTGTAATTAAAGGATGAAATTAAATATTTGGAATGATATAAAAAATTAACTCCAATTTGTAACTGTTGGCAAAAATACATTATGTGACCCAGCTGTGCCAACAATACACTTTTATGGAAAAGAAAAAAACTGGGTCAAAGTTAAATTACAATTTTTACAGTTATGTCAATTCTGGAAAAAAGGCTGATTTAGAGACACATGTAAGACTGATTTGTCTATTATACAATTTACATGCCTTATAATAATAGTCAAAAAAGATAAGCGCAAGCTATTGTCAAGAGCAAGTGGGTGTCATTTTTAAATGCCAGACTACAAAAAAAAAAAAACCCAAGCACGTTTTCAGAAGTCAGGGACAGTTAAATGTGAATGTCCGTAAGATGGCTGAGAAAGGTTTAATACATGAAAATAATGCAGCGTATCTATGAACTAGGTGATTGCAATTAGCGGAATTATATTGCGTTTTGTTAAAGCACACCATTTTCCAAGAGCCACGTCTGAATGCAGCAGATGCTTTGCTAATGCACTAGACATAATTTTAGTGGGCTTTTGGCCACAAACGCAACAAATTCTGAGGATGTATATCAAAATGTTGGGACCACATGACGTATTTTGGCCGGTATAAAAAACAAAACGCCAGCCTCAATAGCAAGTCACCCCACGCAGTTCTCTTTATGAGCACCCAAACTGTAGCCACCCCACCTTCATCTGTCTGCTATAGCACTTCCCCTTCCTGAGGGGTTCAAAGGTTAAGCCACGGTGATTGGCCAAGCCCCCAGCTGATATTTGCAGGCTGGAATGCAAAGAGGGGCCCCAGTGTACAAGTGTGTGTTGTGTAGCCTATACTCCGAATACTGTTCCCATTGACTACCGCTACGTTCCACGTTGTAAAGGGACGGCACATTTGACACTTTTTAAGCAAGGCTCAAAAACTCGACTTTGCCATATCCAACACAGCAGGCTGCACTAAAGGCAGAGCAGCCACCAGTTTTGTGATAAGGAACATTTGGAGGAAGGTCTGGAGATTTGACACTGACCCCCCCCCCCACCAGGTTATCCTAGCTACAATTTAGACCAGTAGCCTCACAAACTGCCAGAGAAAGCTTGCATGACCTTGAGGTGGAAAGAATTTTACATATGTCAAAAAAACAAAGTAAATAAAATAGAAAAAACCTGCTTCGTCCACATTCATATTTAAACACTTTCTAAAATCGATTTAAGCACAAAAAAAAACAAAGCCCAGGTTCCACCTCGACTTTGATTTCAAATGTGCTTCGTTACTTTACGTTAACCAGCATTCAAGAGAACAAAACCATGCACAATACGTGCAACGCCGTTTAGAAATTACTACACCAATTAACAAGCAAGAGGCATTTTAATTCAAGGGAGAAAACAACAAAAAACACCTCTTTAGACCGAATTGCGTCATTAACAAAAAAGAAAATGTACATACATATACGGACACAGTGCGAAGAACGCACCACTGTTTTACGTCGAGCCTACAGAGAAATATGTTTGGTGCACTTTAAAGGAAATCATCCACTCTGACTACGATGGGGGCGGCGGGGGTTGAACTGAAACCAAGGTTTTCCGTGACTTGGGCCCCAAACCTCCCCATTCCACTCGCGTTTTTTTTTCCCTCCTCTTTTGGGAGTCCATCTCGTGCAACAGCGGCACAATGCGAAGAGAAGGGCGGAAGCGCGGGGCAGGCAGGCAGGCAGGCAGAATGACGGGCAGATCCTTCTCAAATGGACGACTCCAACAAGGCCTGCACGCCTCAGATCCAGCCTGCACACACAGTCAGCCAGCAGGCTGCAACTCCTCTCGCCCTGAGGTTGGCGCTCATACTAATCAAATGCTGTACGTTTGCGAAAAAAAAAAAATATATATATATATGGGTATATAAAATAAATATACTAGTGGAAGGGCGAGCGAGAAAATGCAGGCATGTGCTGGCTAAAGCCAAATGGCACGAGGTTTATTTAGGAGCACCCCCACAGCCATGGCGAGAGGAGGAGGACATACGCCCCTTTCATTTGACCCCAGAGCTTTCAGGAGGGGAAAGAGAAGAACACTTCCACCACTGAATTAATGTTCAGCAGCAACACAAACGCATATTTCTGGCCAGTGTCTTTGTAATAAAAAAAGTAAAAAAAAAAAAAAAATAGAAGAAAAAAAACAGACCTGGAGCTCCCACGAGTTGAACCACTACGTAATAAAAACTCGACCTACCTTTGACGTTTAGGGACCGAGTGCTCCACTTCGAGAACTTTCCCATGAAGTTCAACTTTACCTAAAAAAAAAAATAATAAAAACAACTGTTACATTTCAGTAATGCTTCGGACCTCCGAAACAGGCCTCGCTTTTGGGCGACTTTACTACTCACTTGATGTAGGGGACAAAAAAAAACACACACACACACACACAAAGCGAGGCAGCGTCCTGGATGTTTCCTACATAGTGTTCACACACACACGCGGTGCAGCACGGCCCCGGCGTCAGCCCCAAAAAGCGTTCAGTGACACGAGTTCAGCTCAAGTGTCACGAGGCCCCGAACGAGCCGAACTTCAGTGAGCAGGCCGCGCGAGACGACGTAGGAAAAGCAGCCAGCGCGCGTCTCAGTCAGTTGGCCCACATTCGGACCAGAAACCCCAATTAAACCACCTGGTGTGTGTCAGCAGGGGCGACATGGCGACAGTGTAGCCTGTGTGTGTGTGTGTGTGGCCACTGGGGGAGAAGGCCTGTAGTGTTGAGACCCGAGTGAGTTTATTAAAACACAATTAAAATTAAAAATAAAAATAAATAAAAGACAGAAAGCAGCAGCACACTGCCAGAGTGGTGCTGTGTGATAGAGCCCACAGGTTCACTTCAGCCCCGCGGCCCCTGAACGGCGCACACGCACAACCTGCGTTAGCAAGAGCCATGGCGTCCCCCGTCCTCGTGACGGGGTTTTACGCCACCATTTCAAACAAGTAGTGAAAGCTACAAGACTGCAAGGGCAGGAGCACCAGTCAAACCCAGGGCAGCTATTAGTCTGAGCCCACGGTGTCAAAAGGCCAAATAAAGGTTGTGTGAGAGAGAAATGCTTGGATACCCCCCCCCCCCACCACCACCACCACCACCCTCCCACAGGGCTCAAGTAAAAGGCAACCTTCACACAATAGCAGCACTTCGTGCGTCTTTCTAAATACCACTTTTCTTCCCTTTTTTGGGGGGTTGTGTGTGTGTGTGTGTGTGTGTGTGTGTGTGTGTGTGTGTGTGTGTGTGTGTGTGTGTGTGTGTGTGTGTGTGTG
>JAVQJF010040364.1:0-10157 GCA_036023855.1 Gadopsis marmoratus | reverse complement strand
TACAAGTCCTCCCTTGGTTTTTCTGCGTTAAGCAGTGGCACAAATAAATCTTTTGTTTGCACCTTCAGATCTTGTGTTCTGCCTTGGAGTCCTTCATAACTCGCCATCGGCGTAACAATAATAGAAAGAAAGAGTGGTTTGACTGTCCATGACTTGGATGGAAGGTGGTCAAGGGTACGTGACAGTCACTGTGGTGGGTGCCACAGTTTCTCCACTGCTCTCTCCCTCAGGTGTGGGCGTGGCTGGGGCTTGACAAGACACCTCTGGTCGTCAGATCGTCCAGTTTACCAGTACGGCTTTCTTCAGATTAAGGAGATTAACATACTCACCCAGTCTGCCCATCTCCACACATCGTTTCCTCACTGGTACTCTCATCTGTCAGCTCCTGGTTTCTCCACCGTCCAGACCAAGCCCACACGCTCCAGCCTTTGCCCACAGACCCCGGCCCACCTTGGATCAACGCCACAGTTTCCTCTCTGTCCACGCTGTTGCTTGCCCGCTTACCAGCCTGCTCAAATAAACACGCTGCTCAGCATTCGGGTCTTGTGTACTGCTTTCGGGGTCCCTCACGACACGCCCCCCCATGACAGTCACAGAGATGGACTACAGAATACATGCCATTAAAAGTTGTAGTTTCAATAGTGTTCACCTTGACAGCAAGCACTTGACTGGCCTGCACAGAGCCAACACCTTGAACTGGAACACTGACTTTACAGCCAACATCAGTGTTGGAGCTTCCTAATGCTCTTGTGGCTGAATGACTCCAAAGTCTGGTGGGAATCCAGAAGAGTGGTGGCTGTTAGTAGTAGCACACAGTAGGTAATAGTAGCACATTAATGCCTATGGTTTTTCAATTTAGATGTTAAACTTTCATATATAGCTGTAATGTTCACCGCCCTGATGCTATAAATATTCATTACTGCACCAAATGTGTATTCATCTGCGGCTGAAAATAGTCTTCAATAAATGTTACGTGTAAAAGTTTTAAAACTAAAAAGTACTAAACCTTTAAAAAACCTTTAAAATAAAACAACTATATTTTGTGACCTGTTTTTAATGATGGACATCTTCATTAGGTGGAGATTGGCTTAAAGCTGTTCTTAAATTGTTCACTACTGTTCAATAAAATAGCAAAAAAAAAAACCAGCTTACTCTACCCCAATGTGGCATTACAAAAAGAAGGAAAGACTTTATATTTAAATATTTTTAGTAATAATTGGAGGCTGCTGTGTGTGGAAATTTGGCTAGACTTCAGAACTCAGAATCTGAAACCAATGCAAAGCTTTGTATCCTTCTGTAGCTCTATATAATTTCCTTTCATTCAAGAGAAATATCCTGCCAGACTATACCACAGCAGAGCCTGTGATGGCACTGAACATAAGCCTATAAAATGTATGAAATGAGTGGGATATTATAGAAGTCTTTCAGAAACACGCTGCATTCTTAATGCTGATTGACCTGTTTTTGAATCAGCGTTGTCTGGACTTATTATGGTTATATGTAGAAGCACCTGGATGAAGCATCCTGTCTTGAGTGTACAGCTGAACAATACTTCATGTATTTCTGTGTGTCCATCATACCGTTATTCTGCTAACAGCAGCAGGAGCAGCCAGGCCTTTGCCTGCTATTAAAGAGCATTTAAAGCAGATTAACTGATTTGCTGCCTTCTGGTACTTAATGCTCTAGTGCCACATAGTGATCCAGCTTGGATGGAAATTAATTTCTACCTTTTTTGGTAGGGTGAACGCTAACAAAAGGGCTTCTGAATTTAAGTTTTCATTTTGTTTGAGGCAAACAGGGCTCTGCAACAACAGAATGTCTGCATGATGCGTCAAAATAAAAGAAAACAATCAATGTAATAGCTCAGAACACTGAGCACATCTAAGATGGCCTTTTGACTATTTGCATTTGATTCCATTCTTCAAATAAACCATTATATTTTTCAGTGGCTGAAAGAAAATGCTACAAAACAGAAAATGAGATGCATGCACAGACTAATTTCTGCCAGTTTTGTAGCAGGAAAACAACACTCAGCAGACCCCACCCATGGGGTCGGCACGGTGGTGCAGAGGTTAGCACTGTCGCCACACAATTGATCGGTGGAGTTTGCACAGTCTCCCCGTTCCTGCTTGGGCTCTCTCCTGGTACTCCAGCTTTCTCTAACAACAAGAGACATGCAGCTTAGTTTTATTGATGACTCTAAATTGCCGGTAAGTGTGTGTGACTGTAAGTGTGAATGATTGTCTGTCCCTATGCGCCAGCCCTGTGATTGACTGGAGACCCGTCCAGGGTGTACCCCGTCTCTCACCCAATGTCAGCTGCGATAGGCTCCATCCATTTTTGATAATTTGATCAACTGAAAATATGTCTATGAGCCGCTAAAATACAAACTCAAAGGGGCCTCACAATGTTACAAAAATCCTGTATTAAAGCTTTTATTATTTTTTAGTTTGTATGCATTGTGCTTAAATTGTTCATATTGCTAATAAACAATAAATAAATTGTATTTAATCAGCATTCCACAAATTAATTACAGTTTACAAATGTAAGAGCAAAATGTATCATTATGTAATTTTCTGTAAAATCTTGTTCTTGATTTAATACTTTGCTAACTTCCTGTGTGAAAGTTTTCATGTGATGTACACTGGTATCCTATTTGTCTATTTGTGAGAATAGCTTGCTTGCACTGCTATGAGGGGCGATAGGAGAACAGTCTGTCCTGCGTACTGTTACTTTATGATACTTATCATAAATAAGTGACTGCATCTGCACTTCAGGGTCAGACTCATCATACACCGCCCGGAGTGTGATCTTTGTCCTTTCAGCTGAAATAGATTGACTCTGTTTGCTCTTTATTCTTTCTCTTAATTAAAGAATAAACACAAAAGACAACTGTTTGTTCTATCTTATTTGTTCTCTTCTCCACAAGGAAATACATAATTTCCACCACACAAAGCAATATACACAATGCAAGAGAAATGGAAGGAATGGGAAAACCTACACTGTATGAATAGGGAGGGTCAAGCAAAGGTTAAAGGTTTTGGTGGATTCAGGAGAAATTTGACACTGTTTCCAGAGGAGTTGATGATTGTTGATTTTGTAGATTGAAAATAGGATGTAAAGACCAATAACAGCCCTCTAAGTGCTGTGTTTATCAAATTAAGTGTAGGGAATGTTCATGTCGATTTCTTGATGAAGAACGACCAATAATTATTGTACAGTCTGAAAAGATGCCGGGTAAAAGCAAAGTCATCCACAATCTTGTCAAACTTGTTCACACTGTCAGACCACATCCATTTTTTGGCATATCCAGATTGTATCCGGACTGATTTTAGACTGGACAGAAAAAAACCCACGTGAATTGTGATTTTTGCAAATCGAATCCAAGCCACATTTGAAGGTGGAAACGAGATTTCAAAGTGTCTTTTGCATCACTCGAAATGCCACACACAAGACGACGTCACATCCAGAGTGCATCAGAGCATCTGTATATCAGCCTACTCCATCGCTCCGGACAAACTCAGACACGGAGGAGGCGGGTTCTGCATCGCAACTTGACAGAGCCATTGTTTGGAGGGCGAGATGATGGATGTACAGAATTGTACTGGTGGTTGTTTGCCTTAAGATGCTTCCTGTCTTCAGTTCATAATTTAACGTCCTTTTTATTGACCTCCTCTATTGAGTTGAACTGAGCACAGATGATGGAGTTTGGCTGATGTCAGCAGACACAGAGCTGCGTCCAAGGATGGTTTTTAACCTTCAACACTCACACACTATCAAAGCATTAAAACCATATTTATCTCTTAAATTGAAAGTAACATGACAGTGCTAACATCACAGATGAAGACAATTACTTGGTGATCTTTCTGCCACTATGCTGAGAGAAGAGAAGAGCTCAAATCTGAAGGGGAGTGAGAATTTGATTTAGACTGAAAGGATTTACTCTCAGTTGAGCCTTTTTGGTGTCTAAGATGCAATAACAGACTGTTCTTTGGAATGCTGAAAATAATTAATTGTAATTTTCATTTGAGATTAAATTGAGCAATATAATCTTTGGCGGATATGAAGGCAATGAAAGATAAGAAGTCTATCATGTACGTAAATGAGAAACTGTGAAAAGGCACACTCTAATCACATTGTGATGTTTAGATGAGAAATAAATGGGAGTAAATAAATCAATTTAAAATAAGAAGAAGAAAAGAAGAGCAGCTCCTCGAAGATTATAAACTCAATGCATTACACAGAGAGTTGAGATACAGGCATAACATTTGTTATGGTTATTATGTCCTCCTGCTATTTGTATGGAAGTCTGACTGGTATTAGAGATGGCACAGTTTAATTTGGGGTGTGTGGTGATCTTGGGATTAAGAGTCGTACTACATAAGCACAATGTTCCAGGTTCTGACTATTCACTCCTAATATTTCTGCAGTGTGACAGAGGATGTTTTTAATTGCATACATGCAGTTTTTAAACGTATGTAAAACTACACAAGAGTCTACAGCCAAAAAATAAATAAATTCAGACAGAAGCTGTCCACAGAAAGATTCCACACACACACACATGATCACAGCATTCTCTGCTAGGTGCCTACTGTACAGCTACCTTCAGACATTACAGTTGATATTTGGGACTAATAAACACAGGCTGCAAAACCCGTACAATGGTAAAAATCTACACAGCAAATGTGAAATGAACATTTGCTTCAGTCTGATTCATTCAATCTGAACCCACTTTAAGAGGTGGCCCTCAAAAGAGCTTCAGTTTACACGGAGTGACACTGCAAACGGATGTTTCAGGTAGAAGAAAATCTAATTAAACTCCAGTGCAGCTGTGTAAGAAATACCTCAGAGAGATGTCTCACTACCTATGATTGGCCAATTATTTAGAACATTTCCAAAGAAAGCAGCAACAAAGAACCATCACTGCAATACATCCCTTATTGCTAACTTTAACAGTGTTCATGTGATTCAAAGTGGACTTTGGCTTTTATCTACCATTAATGTATAAACCTCAGGAAGAAATTCCTGAAAGGTGAGTGTTGGAGTGTGTCTGTATATTTTCTCCTTGTGTGTATGTTGTTAGACGAGCTCATGGAACATGTCGGCACTAATGAGTTATTTTCTTGGACCTGGCAGGATTTGGCCAAGATCCGCTCAGCTTATTGTGTGTGTGCGCATCTGTTTGTGTGTCCTGTATCTTATGTGGCTGCGTGTTCTGACAGTGTGTCACCTCTGGGTGTCATTCCAGGTGATTCTGCCAAGGAGAGCAGCCTTTACAGCTGTCCCGCAGAGCCACCGCCTGTTCTTAACAAGGGCACAGAGGCATGCAGATTCAACAACACATACAAACTCACATAAGACAGTTATTCTATCCAGTTCTGGCGCACGGCAGCAGTAAATTCGTACATTTCACTGTGCTCCAAGTAATTTACCTTTATTGTGCAAGTCATCATACAACGGTGACAGTCGAACTAGCATTAAAGGTCCTTACAGTCAAGGAGACTGGCGACATGGACACATACTCTTGATTGTCGCGCACACACACACACACACCATTCCACCATTTGAAGATACAACCCAAGTCTCTCAATAATAGAGCATTTCCTTCCACCCAAAAAAAGTGTATAATGAAGTCTTGAATAAGGAAGAGAAAGGATTGAAAGAGGGATTTAACAGGCAAACAGTGACAAGCTGCCTGTCAGAAAACAGAAGGATGGCTATTGGATCATGACATCATCCGCTAACCCTTCTCCTGCACACATGACTGATGAGGGAGGTAGGAAAGTTGAACCTGTCTTTTCTCTAATCCTCACACTTTCGTATGGCAGGAAATGAATGGACTCTCCTTTAAGACACCTTTACACACACACACACACACACACACACTTGTCAGCTCGTCGTGCTCATCCTAGAGCAGTGCTTTTATCATCACCCAGTAAGCAGCAGCGGTAAAATTGCTTAATTAAAGCATGAATGTTTAATAAACCCTCAGGCTGCGTGGAGAGGGACCTGAGATAGACTGTCCATTGACGGGCAGCCTCGAGCAAGGAGACAGACACTTCCTCAACTCGCTTCACCGACTAAGTTCAAGTGAGTCCTTTGACAGCAGCGAGGTCACTGCCTTGAACCCTTTCTAAGCTAATCCCCTAAACTAATAATGTAACCTTAACCCCAGGCAGGTTGTGCTTTTTCATTGCCTTTAAATACAGGCTTAGTTACTACATGTCTTAACAAGGTACACTGTAGGCTACCCAAACATTGTGTACACTATGTAGTGTGGGATCTGTGTGTAGTTAACATGCTCACAATGACAATCTGACATGCTAATGTTTAGCAGGTATAGTATTTACCATGTTTACCATCTTAGTTCAGAATGTTAGTATACTATATGACAATTTGCAATAACTCAAAGTATAGCTGAGGCTAATGGTAGTGTTATTAATTTTACAGTTATTTGGTCATACCTCAAAGTATTGGACACTGATGGTGGTGCTAGATGGAAATTTAAAGGATCACCAAAGTGATTAGAATTCATCCTGAGGGGAACATGGACCAGATAAATAGCAATTAATCAAATAGTTGCTAAGACATTCCACTCAAAATCATAAATGTCAACCTCATGCACTAAAGAAAAAGTCAAGTCATTAGGACAGTGGAATCCACCACTAAACAAGATTACATTGCAATTCATCCTGTAGTTGAGATATTTCAGTCTTTTTCTGGACCAAAATTGTAGACCGACCGAGCAACAAACCTACAACACCCAGAAGTGCTGGTGAGTTGATAATTAATAATCTGTGTCTTTCACTGATGACAGAAGTCTGAGCATTTCACGAGCTGATGATTGGCTCAAGGGTCAGGAACTGGCTACTTTAAACCTGTAAGCTGATGTTACTCAAACCAAAGTCTGACTAACACAAGTCTGGAAACATTCCTTTAAGAACACAGAGACACTGTGTGAAGACATTGCTGATATACTGTATTATGAAGAATAAATATAACCACATTCTATGAGCTATGACCAAGTTCTATATAGGCTACTCCTGATCATTGTGCCGTTTGAGTAGCATTGCAGCAGCCAACAACAATACACATAGAGGATATAGGCCTACTAGTTGTGTTTTTAATCAGTAGCTGCTGCTGATGTCTGACCCCAAATGTGTGACTACAGGCTGGAAACTGGCCCTTTTCATGCTTACAACTGTCACCTTCTCTCGTATAACGACTACAACAGCAGTATATTATGATCAAGCAGTTTCTTTGACAGAAAGCACAGCAGTCAAGCAGTAATGATGCCAAATGCTCAACACAGCTCCATCCTTTTAAAGGTTCACCCATGGTGCAGTGCTGGACTTGGTGTATTGTACATGTAAGAATTGTACATGATTTATTTAATGCTTATTTAAAAACATCAATGAGATTTTTCAGGTTGATTGTAGGATTGATTTGACTTACATACCTCTTAAATAACAGTGATGCTTGTAATCACACTGATAATTAATGAGGTGAACATGTCATGACCACATATAGGACCACACACATTTGCTAATTGATTTCCCTGCCTCCATCCCAAAAGAGCAAGTTCCATATGATAACTTCCCAAACAAGCTGCGAGGCTCCCTATAGGCAGAGTGACCTCAACACTAGCACCAGCTTACTGCCATCTCTCTACAGTTTACTCCTGCCCACACGGCACCCCCTGTGGTGAACACCACACCTCGCTCTCTGCACATGCTCACGCACACAAAAAATCAGTTTTATTCTCTCCCTCAGTCAGCCACCCACACTCAGTCACAAGGGACCACTGCGTGGTTACACGAGTGTATGTGCCATGTTCTGGTGCGACATTTCACCGTGTGGGTGCCTCATTGCCATATACAGTGCGTATATGTCTGCACACAGGTGCATAAGTGTATAAGTATGAAAAAGAGCTAATGCACTGGTATTGCTTTCGGATTCCTCGGTGTTCCTTATCGAGGAAGGTTGGAAATCCCTTTGTTTATCAACAATGTGGTCCAGCCAGCCAGATGCATGCAGGGAGAGGCAGAGCGCTCACATTCATCTTCCTTAACCGCAGCCAGCTGGATGCAGCTGGTGAAACCAGTGAAAGTCGGGAGTGTGACGGCCCTCCTATCTTAGCGGGGCCTGTTAGGGGTGTGTGTTCTTTGCCTTTCAGGTTCCTCGTGGGCGGAGCCATTAGGCGAACTGGGAGCACCTGGTCAGTCTCCCAGGTGTACTTAAGATCAGGCTCTGTGTGCTGGGAAGGCTGCTGCTGCTGATCTGCCCGTGCTGCTCCACTTCGCTCTGGTTCTTCCCCGTCACCATGATTTGTTACTTGTTAAATAAATGATGCACCTTTATGACTATTTCTTCCTTGGACCGTGTATCAGTCTGGTCTTTTATTATTTCTGTACCCTTCCATCACAATCAAAATGTCAGACAGACGTGATTAGGCTGTGATCAAAGTTGTGAAATAATAGCCTATGTCAATACAGTGTTGTCATTTTCAGAACTGAGTGGCCCAATGGAGACAGGATGTTTGTCATTAAAATGTCTAAGAACGACTAGACCTACGTTAAATATTTTGTTGAGTTGTGTACTTACATTATCCCAAATGTGTCCAACAATGCTCAAACCCAGAGGAATCTGTAACTTTGTTCAAGGTAACGGTGCATTTCATTTGGTCGCCTGTCAATGGTGTCATATGGCCTCTAGTTGCCATAACCTCCAGGGAAAAAAGAATTCTGCCACAAAGCACACTTTTTTCATTAATTACACACCATTTTGTGACACAGTAATTCAGTATGTCTCTAATTCAATAGTGGGGTAACCCACTGCTGTTATGTGCAGTCAAAACAATGACACTAAAAATAACTATACCACATAACCTTAGCTGCAGTATCTATATAGACTCATTTAATGGTAAGTTAACATTACAGTAGCTAATGTCATTACTGCTAAAAAAAAACAAGCTACTTAACAGACCGGATCAATCAAAGTTTAATTGACTTGATGCCATACTCTACTTAATCTGCTTTAATTTCTGAATCATGTCAGGGCCTGGTGCTGTCCAGCTCTAAATACCTGCGACTCTTTCTTGAATGTCTGCCACTGTTATGGCTACTGGATCCTGTTCAGGAAGGTTGTTGTGTGGTCTGCTCTTAGATCCACTAGCCACTGGGCATTGGTGTTATATGATGCCTCTTTCTCCCATATGCTTTTCCACTATTGCTCAGTCTCCAGGCTTGGTGGGTCTGCTGTCATGTTATTACCCTGCCACTGTGAGTACACTTTGGATGGTTCGGTGAAGAACATTCTGTTTATTCTAGTAGTTTCTACATCTCTGGTGTATCTCATTAAGTGAATGTCTTTGTCAAACAAGTCTTTGTTTGGCAGTCTCCGGGGCCTCAGTATGGGCAGCTTGTTGTACTTAGTAGGCTGCCCTTTCTTCATTACACCTTTCTGTAGTTCTGATAGCTGGCTAACTTCCCTCCGGGTTGCCTTGATCCTGGCCTTCAGACTCCTTCTCCATGGAGGATACTGCTTCTTATGGCTTATGGCTGGGGTTACTTGTATAGTAGCATTCCAACAATTAATTATTCTGTACTCGTGTCCATGAATGTCTCGCTCTTGTTCCAGTAGCCCATTTCTCACCAGGTTGCCAAGTTCCCCAACACCTGACACAGGACGTGTTGACACAGGCAACACCTGAGCCACTGTGAGTCCTGTATCATCATCACTCATTAAATGAGGTAGGCAGGTAGCATTAAGGACCTTGCCTAAGGGCCTTGGTATTTGTGTACATGTCTATATATGTACACATGTATGTGTATATAGCCCTGACTGGGAATCAAACCCCTGGTATCCTGTACCAGAGCCGTTGGCGTCATCGATATACACTGCAGAAAAAAATAAAGGAACACTTTGAAAACACATCTATACTGATATGGACTGGGTAATGTGTTAGGAACAAAAGGATGCCACATCGTTTGATGGTTTTTCTGTCCACTGAATATTCCTGGTTTGCGGTAAACATATTGCATCACTTCCGGTTGCCTGTGTTTCCGTCTTGTTGGTTGTGTGTTTCACTGCTCTAGCTAAACACTGCTAATTTTGCTATATTTCTCACTTTAGCGGCTAAATTACCCACTGTACAC